>JAVYIG010010828.1:0-65841 GCA_035222895.1 Strongylocentrotus droebachiensis
CTATTTATGACCTCACGTCCGGAGAGAGTATATTCACGTACCCGGATGTTCCATAGCAAACGTGTGCAGAGTGATACGATTTTCTGCATATTTTTGTTTCAAAGGCTGAAAAGTCTAATAAATCATAATTCTATGTACAATTCTTTACCTTCCCCTAGTACTTCATAGTATTAATATCAATTCCCCTTTTAAAAATTATGACATATACATGCCAACGATGTGCTATTAGTCGATATTTTCACCATGTAATTTTTGTTTTGGTGTTGAAATCGGCCCAGGCACGGAGTGAACAGTAAGCTGTCTACCCATGCACAGTTCATTACCATACACTACAGCGATCGATCTCCCGATGGTTTCTTCTTCCTTTTTCCATGTCTTTCGCCTTCTTGGCCCTGAAGATCCTTCATCTACCAATTCTGACACCGGTAGTCAGGAGCAAGTCTTTGTTAGTTGTTTTTCTTAGCTGGCAACGTCGCTTTCATTCTCTTGCAATTGCCGATAAACATATAACTAGCGCACGTACGTTCCATCACAAGCAAGCAGCGCCTAGAGCAGCGGCTTGGTCTTACCTCCCGATTCTGCTCGCCTTCACGAACGTTCATGCAAGAGAGCCGCATCACTCGCCAAAATATTATAGAGGAAGCGCGCTTGCATGATCTCGTTCAAGTTTGATATTTTACCACATAAAATGTTTAACTGGTACTGTATCCTTTTTTGAGGCAGTACACACACATCTATGATAATTACTATCATAGTTCTAGACCTATTCGTTTTACAAAACTGCTCCTGTACCTTATCTGATGACAATATAATGCATCCGCCTATTCATACGTGCACGATTTAACTTTAATTCCTAAGCAGTAAACTCGTCTTAAATCTCTAGTAAATAGGTGAATATGAGGATATAAAAAGAAATCAGCGACTGGAAAATGTTGCTTCGTTATTCTTCATTCAAATGAAAACAGAAAATCCATCAAATATACTCCTTAACAACAACAAATCTAAGCTCTGACAGGTAGCATTTACGTAGGGATATCACTGCCATTCACTCTCACTGAGCCCATGACTCCCGTTCGTGACGTCACGGATAGAGGCCCGACTCTACGTGCACTTCCGGGTTTCAGACTTAGATATTTTGGTAGAGTTTACTCGAATAAATTCATTATTCTAAACTTGTTTTGTCGGGTGGACACCATTTGGTGTTATTATGGGGGTTAAAAGCTTTCTATTTATGTAATTATCTCAGTATTTGGGATTGTCTTAGAGTATCAACTTTAATGATTGATTCGAATTTATTCCATTTCATATATCAATTGTTTGCACAATAAACAAATTGTTGACAAAGTAAGTTCAAAATTATAAGATGAAACAGGAACCTACTGGAAAGCATAACTTGTTTTGTAGGTTCCCACGAATAAATAAAATAAATATAATATGGACATATGTCTTAATAATCACAGTAAAATAGATATAATATAATAACATATTTTCATAAACCCTTGTAAAGTGTCTACAAATCGAGATAGACTTCACAGACCTGTCAAAATCGACCATTTCTTTTACATTCTGTATATAAATGCCATTCTTTGTTCAATTTGTTTTGGTCTGGGCATCATTTCACGAGACCGTCAAATTTTCCGATCTTGAAACGCGTGTTAATTATAATATCCGCGATTTTTGTGAACTTGTACTTGTGACGGTTTCGTGAAAAGCTGGTCTGGTGTTTTGTTTCATCTGTGCAAGGAGGAGGAGTTTGTGTGGCGGTGTTAATAACTTCGATTTTCCGTCACGCTGTGCAATTTTATGAACAGCAACCGAAGTGGTCTATTGAAGAAAGATATTTCAGAGGGTTTACCAACTCGGCTTCAAATAAGATATTGATAAACCAAGATTTTAAACAAATAAATTAACAACATTAAAAGTAATTAAAAAAAAAATAAGTTATTCTTGTAAAATATTAATCTAATTTGAATTTGTATTTTTTCATTGATCTGTGTTTTATGTCAAACATTGTGATGTGTATTTGTTTGTGGTAGGAGTGTTGTGTATTGTTACCTGTATATAATTGTAATTAGGTACATACATTTAACTGTTAATAATATCTTCTTTATGTCGGCCACTTATAAATGTCACTTCCTCTCTGGCTGCTAGCTTTCAAGCAACTGTGATGTTTTTGTACCAATATATAAACATGTATTCTATTATAATTATGTAACAATGTATAACTCAATGTACATGTCTGTAACTTGAATACCAACTTCCAGATTTTAAAAATATTCACACTGTGTTCGAGTGCCAATCTTACTATGTTATTATCACATATATACAGCTTGGTCATACGCAAGCTATCATGTAATTTTGCAGTACGTTTCCAACCTCCTCACTCTAAATTGATTTTCCCTTTCGTCGTCTATTCTTTTCAGCTGGTCTGATTTTATAGTGCATCAGTCTATAGCACGAACCCGACACAAGGCTATACTTTTAGGATTTACGTATTTTGTATTGTGTCAATAGTGAACATACTCTCAAAATTGCTTTTACATTTATGTATATACACCTGTTTTTTGTATTTAGTATATTATGTTTGTTGATATTACAAATAATGATAGAATGAAAGGAAATAAATGTATTTTCAACTAGATTTAGTTGTTTTTAAGTTTTTGTTTTTATGTTTTATATCACGACATACAAAATAAGATATGAACATATAAACCTAATACTAGGCTGTTTGAATTTAAGACATTTGCCAGAATCAGATTGCGGTTGTCCGTGCCCGAAAAGGTTATTGGGGGGGGGGGGGGCTGCATCCCTCAGCCCCCTGTCCTGTATGCCTATGAAATAGTTGGAAACGTTTGCTTGGATTTGTCCCATAAAAGAAGTTGACGACAACACAAACCGTTCAGTGCAGGGGTCACGGGCACAGAATTGTAAAATACGTAGAATACTTATCCCAATTCACAATGCACACATCGACGTGTGGCCGTTGAACGTGCTGGAAGATACGCTCGATTGCACACGCCGCCATTTTGCTTAGTCCTCGATCTTTTCAGCTCACAAATTTTAAGAATTCCAGCCTTGCCTGTCGTTGAGAAAAAACGGCGAACCCCGGCCCCCCCCACTCAGGTTTCGAAATGACCGCATGCGTGTTGCCAAAATGTCCGGTAAAGGGGTACTTTTAGTGCGACAAAGTCCGGCCCGAGAAATGTAAAAAAAGGGGGTATATTTGACTTTCACTCGGAGATTTCTTTAAAAAGGGGGTGTTTTTCTCTCATCTCTTTGTAATTAAAAAAGGGGGTTATTAAATATCTTGAAGTTGAACATAGAAGAATTGATGAAATCCCGCGATCAGATTTCGGAAATTCCTGCTAGTTTTGAAAGCTCATTCAGGATTATTTCATTATGAAAAGTAAAAACATTGAGTCCCATGCACTCCCGTCCCAGTACGGCGGCAGTACGGACTTCTCAAAATCTGTGTGAGAGAGGGAAAGAGTAGAGTGAGATAACAACAGAACGTATAGTCTGTACGGCGCATCCGCTAGCTGCACGCTCAGCATGCATATCGGGCCAGGCTCGGAATCAAGCCGGGGCATCAAGATGGGGTATGAGGCGTGGGCCCTGCCAAAATTGTCATGATTGCGACGTCTTTGAGCAGGACCCACAGTCTCCTAGTTGTGGATATTGTGGCTGTCTACCTGTGGCTCACAGGGTGGCACATTCAGGTGAGTAGTTTGCCCTATAGTTTGATCGCAATAGTAACACTTTCAAACTCATTTTCCTTCACCCATGAAAATGAATATGTGGGACTTGGATCTAGACCTATGCAGTTTTGTACTGCAGTGTAGGCTACCCTAGTTCACACACAGCTGCATTACTAATACTATCCTGGCTGTGTATTAAAGGGATCGTTAAAGGGCCTATCTCACTGAGCGGCGAATGCTTGCGAACGTAGCGAATTTGGGGTTTCGCCAGAGTTTGTAAAATGTTGTAAAAGGTTGCAAGAAAGATCGCAAACAGTTTTCTTTGTTGTAAACAGTTTTTCTTGTCGCAAAGAAATTTTGAACATGTTCAAAATTTCTTTGCGAATCTATTTGTCCGCAAACAGTTGCAGGCGTTTGCAAAACAGTCGCAAGCGTTTGCAAAACAGTCGTAAGCCTTTGCAAACGGTTGTTAAACGGTTTTGCTCTTTGTTTTCGTCAGTTCTCTGTGTTTCGCCAAAGCTAGCGACCACTTTACCCTATGGTTCCTTTATAAAATCGACCCATTGAGTACCAGTAGTTAGCAAAAGGTATCAAACGTTCACAAATAGTGGCAAAGGATTGGCAAATAGTTGCTAATCTTCGCAAAAACTGTCGCTAACATTTGCTTACAGTCGTTAATAGTCGCCAACTGCCTTTCGCAAACACTTTCGGAAACATTCGCTCAAATGTTGCTAATTGTCGCTAAACGACACTTAATGTCGCTGATTTTCGCCAACATTCGTCAGAAAAGTTGGCGAATCCAAATTCGCAACGATCGCAAGCATTCGCCGCTCAGTGAGATAGGCCCTACATTTGAGCGAATGTTTCCGAAAGTGTTTGCGACTAATTACAAAGATACATCCACACAATAATTCGATGCAATTACAGTGGGGAAAATGGGCTCATATACGTTGATGACACAATCTTGTTATCTTGCCTGACAACCTTTTACCTCGTAAGGGGGGAACCCCCCCCCCAACAAACAAAAATATATATATATATATATATAAAAATAAAAAAAATGTAAACATGACTTGTGATATTGTAAAAGGTCGTTCGGTACTAATATAAATTCAGGGGAACTCCCTGTATAAATTCTGGGTAGACTATCTCTAACAAAATCTCATTTTGCCGTGTTTGAGTATTCAAATGAAGGAGGATTAATGTTATACAAGATGATATCCTATTAAAAAAGTGTGGGGATAATTTGCATAACAATTTTGAGTCAAACATGTTAATTTTTACAATTACAAAAAAAAGGAAAAGCGCCAAGGCCTACTTCTCCATTTTGGGCAAATTACAGATGTAAAATAAAATCTATCACGAGTAGGTGTTATCATCAAGCAGATGACTATTTGGTAGGAGTGTGATTTCGAATGATACAGTTTCGTCATATTTCAAAGATGTATCTCTCTTAGTTCCCGTTGCTATGTTAATGTAATCATTCCAAGGAACCAATATATAATTTGTTCTCAAAAAGGAAATTAGGCTATCGGTCAAATAAGACATGAATGCAGACCTGATTTCAATTGGCAGACATGATTTGCAGTCTGAAACATGTAAATAGTGCACGGTGTGGTTCAGAACTCTTCCCCTACCCCCCCCCCCCCCCACCCCCTCTCTTTAAAAAAAAAAGGGGGGATGTAGACACACAATTATTGAGGTTTTAAGTTACTGCAATCCCTGTACATGCTAAATAGTATAGTAGGCTAATGGTCACGCCATGTTTGTTTTCCAGTTTCATATGTCGGCATATAAACAACTTTATCAATCTGTCAGTCACGTTTCTGTCATCCCGTTATATCACATTACTTCTCCGCTCCTATCCATTTATAATCACATTGGTACGCAATAGTTGGAATAAAACGCACGTAATCAAGGAGATGAAACACTTTCTGTGGGAAATGGATGAACTGTTCATATATTTTCCCGTGTCTATCTCTATCTACAGTCTGCAGTACTTAGTATGATGAAGATGAACATTTAGAGCAGTACATTTCGCAATTAAAGACCGTCCTTTCGTACTCTCCTAACCTTTTGATGTAAAAGTCTGAACTCTCAGTATCTACAGGGTGTGTTCTTCAAAATGGCGACAACAGAATCTTTGAGCATGATTAACGATACCAACGTTGCGACAGGTAGTGGTGGCCCGACGGGTGAAACGGTTCGAATTTTGACAACTTTTCTCTGCGTGATTTTGAATACGATGGTCTTAGTCGTTATCAAACACCAAAACGATCTCCAAGAATACATGCGAATTCTTTATCAGGTCCTTGCAGTAGCGGATATGCTGTTAGGAATCAGTTGGAGTATTTGGATCATTTTATGGTATTCACCAGCCAAAAGTAAAGAGTTTTGTACCATTATAAGTATGGTGTTTCCTTTCGCGTATCACGTATCTTACATATCCGTAATGGCTTGCCTCTGTGGGGTAAATTTAAATCTTTATCTCCTTGTTACAAGACCACTACGATATTACACGATTGTGACCAGAACAAGATTTTACTTTACTCTTGCGATGACCTTTTTGTGATAATCCTTTGCTGTGGGATATATCTACCAATTCCAGAATCGCCCTTCATAAAGCTCTTGACGGAACGTTGTTTGGCCCAAGATACAAGCTCAAACACGAAATGGACGTCTATAGTTCACACCGGCTATCAAATAGTTCCTATTTGTGCAACACTGATCATTACATCAATGTTGAATTTCCGCATACTACTCATTGCGCGTCACTTGAGAAATTCGGTCGGACACTTTGAAAACCTTCGCAGTACTGTCCCTGTTAACGGAGAGGTGATGACGACGAACTCTCCGTTTAGAGAGCGTGGTCGTGGTAAGGCGCAAGTAAATCCACAAAATGATGACGTACCTGATCACGACGTGAACCGTAATCGACCAAGCAGAAGAGGAATGAAAGGGTTCGCCACCATTTTCTTTATAACGTTCATTTTCTGTGTTGTGTGGACACCTACTGTGATCCTCTATTTAGCACCGTTACATCCTGAGATACAAAATATCTTGGATATTTTGTCAGGATGCTATACGTGGTTAGAGCCCATTACTTACCTCCTGACGAGCTCCGAAGCGAGGGGATTGTGTTTGGTAGCTTTCCGCCACGTTGCTTCAAAACTGACTTCACAAGCACCAATTGAAGACATTAAGGAAGGTGAACTCACACGATAGACCGAATTCAGATGCAGTCTTACAGGGAGTGTTGTTTCACGAGACCTCAAATAGCACGGCCTTTTTAGGGTTAAAACAGAACAAGTTCGTGTACAGGTAACCAGTGGAGTTCCTTATTAAATTAAGGGTGAATTATAGGTTCTAGACCCTAGGCCAAAGATTAATCTAGCAGCACGATTGTGGACAGTTTCAAGTTTCCTTTTGTCTCTAGCACACAAGACAGTTTAGAGACAATTGCAGAATGTATTGATCTGATGGTGAGATCAGGGGCAGATCTGTGATCTTTTAAGGGGGCAATATGCAAACAAAACATTTGACAAGATGAATAAAAAGTAAAGTGTTATCACATATTTCTGTGCCTTGGGGTCGAAATTGTTGGTCTCGTGGGCCTTCTGATATATTTCAGAAGGTCCTCTAGGCCGACATTAAAGGTCCGTGAGCTGTAGCCGTGTCCGACATTTAATAGCACATTTTCTTTCTCACATGTCAATCTTCAAGATCTCTTTAAAAAGACAATTGAAAAAGATTAGATTGATATTTGTCAGTGAAAATCGAATTTCAAGAATATGGATAATATAAAAAATATGGAATACTTCATACATTTTTTATTTCAGTATTAAGATCCAACCGAGCCATTTTAAGATCAAACTTTGATTTCAGTTTATGAAACGGAAGCTGTTCGCGATCCAATTAGATTTGAAAAGGCTATATATAGCCATTTACATTATCATACGTCTCTTATATCGCAGTGGATTATGATATCAACGCTGTCATTGATGTTCAAAAAGGATATATGTACACTTCCACTCAAAATTCCCATTTACTACTATTTGCTAATCAAATTGACAAACAAACTATCCGAAGTCATTTCGACCAGTATCGTGAACAGCTAAGGACGTATACAATTATTACCAATGGCGATTTCAGGTTGAGGCGGCACAAACACGAAACTGGAATCGAATTGCAGCACGAAACATCGTTCCAGGATTTCGTGAAGATTGATGTGCCTCTAATTTCCCTCTGACGCTTCGAATTTTGTCTGTGAAATTACCAACAAGTCAACACTTATTTCTTTTTTAAAAGGACTGTGAAGGGCTTTCATCAAGCACCTTTCTTAAAACATGGCGACCGCACCCACAGGAGCTGAAAACTCGACCGGCAACATCGTAGTACTCCACCGTGATCATGACATTTTGCTTATGTTCTGCTACGCAGTAACCATGGCACTGTCCATATGTGTCAACTGTATCACACTAGTCGTCATTCATTACCAGAAAGAGCTTCAAGACTACATGAAAGTTCTTTACCAAATTCTGGCAACGTCGAACCTTGTTTTGAGCATCAGTTGGAGCATTTGGAGTATCTTATGGCTGTTATCCGCCAATGAACGTGATGAACAGACTTGTACAATCATTAGTATGATGTTTCCTTTTGTATATTACACTTCGCTTTCATCCGTGATGATCTGTTTGTGCGGTATCAGTTTGAACCTCTATCTTCTGGTGACAAAGCCGCTGAGATATCACACGTTCCTCACTAGGAAACGATTTCTCTTTTCATTGGTATCCATGTACCTTCTGAGCTTCGCGGCACATGGGATCTACCTACCCTTTCCCAATTCTCCATTCCTAAGAGACGAAATTGAATTTTGCCTTGGTCGTGGAATCTCTTCATGGAAGTCTACAGTGGACAAATTTTACACCGTTTTTCCTGTATGTGTAACCCTGATCTTCACCGCACTGATTTACGTTCGTTTGCTCCTCATCGTGCGTCAGAAGATGAAAGCGGTTGCCAATAATTTAAGGGTCGTCCGACTTAACAGCACCGTAAAGGAAGTCGGTATCGAGAATGGTGTGGGTGGTGGTTGTCATGAACTTGATCAGCCGCAGAATAGGATCGGTGTAAACCCTGATGAAAACCTTAATCGCCCACCACAAGTGCGGTTGAAAGGGTTTATTACCGTCATTCTTATTACGGGGTCTTTCTACATCGTGTGGATACCGTACATAATTCTCCACACAAGCTCAGATTTCATCATTATCCTGGACTTGGTTGCAGGTAGCAGCACGTGGGTTCAGCCGATAATTTATCTCCTCACCAACCCCGAAGGCAGGAAACTATGCTGGAAATTTATCAATTTTAACAAATAGTTGAATAGTGTAACTAATCAGCAACTAAACAGCATTTGACTTCTTGTTATTAATTAAGATAATATTTTATCAAATTATATCTTCGCCTGTAATCTTAATATTGTTGATTTTTTTCAATTAAGTATTGTATTTAGATTCTTCTTGTTTTGCAATATTTTCTTAACTGATGTAATTGAGTTACTGTAGCTAGTCCAATGTTATATAAGATATATGTTTGATATTTTGATATTTGTTAAGCGCATACAGATGGCAAAATATTATCCTTTTTGTTTTACCAAAGATTAAATATTAGCTAATATTTTTCAACAAGGCTTCTATCGAAGTATCCATATTTTCAAGCTGCCATCTAGTGGCAAATTTTATAGCAAGTGGAGGAAAATTTATGTTGACCAACTGTAGTATGTTGGATAATAGACGTCTGCATCTATTTATCATTGGAGACAAAGTTTATATCAAATGTTTCCTTTTACTATATTAATCACAAATAAACAAGCTACAGCAAGCACACACATTGATCTGTGTACCATACAAATGCCAACATGTGTATCTAAAATACACAGGTTTAACATTGAATAGACAAACAAAATATTTCATTTATTAATTTGAAAGGTGGTCGGATGTGGGCGACACATACACTTAATTTGAAGTATGTTTCAACAAATTTTAAGTTTTAAAAGTGAAAATTACATACAGCCAGAACTAGGCACTTATGCATGTGTTATTCACAATGTATTTTTGAGCTTTTTTGTATGCATAAATGAAGAACGTAGAAAAGTTTGTTTATGGTATTTTATGTTTACGTTTATTAATCAAATATGTTGGTTAACAAAATACAGATTATTTGGTACATTTTAATGTAACCAAATTCAGTTATGCATTTGAAAAGGATCAGAGTATAGTTTTTTGTATAACTTACACTTAACTTAGTATCCCCACTGTTATGCTGTCATCTACTGGCAAGGCGATGACGATCAACGAATACGATAAACCATGTAAATTACTTAAAATATGAATCTCTCATTTTGGTTTTATTGAGTACGGGAGGCTACAATACAATACTCTCAGGACTTTATTTCTCAATCTGTGGAGTGGTAAGGATTGATCAACATAGCTCTGAGAGAGTATGGACTTTATCTACTCAAGAATAAACCATATTGTCACAATCGTTTCATGAAAAGGGGTAAGAATAAAGATTTTGTTCAAACTTTATGGGCAACAGTTTTATTTCATATTCGTGTTATATTATTCAAGCTGTTCCGTTATATGTTTTTTTATCCTTAATCATGCTAATAAATGACTCATTGAACGTTCTAACTTTAACTTGTTATGATTGAACGGCCTAACTATCCACGTTCATAAAAGTGTGTGACATATAGTCAAATTGTATGATAAATATTGACTTGTTGATTGATTAATCGATTGATTGATTGATTTAATGTATTGGTTGATTGACTGATTGGTTTATTCGTTTGTTGATTGGTTTGGGGGTTGGGTAGTTGATTGATTGGTTTATTTGTTGATTGGTTGGTTGGTTGATTGATTTAATGGTAGGTTGGTTGATTGATTGTTTGATCGATTGATTGGCTAGTCTTTTTCATTGGTTGTTGTTGCGTGTGTTTTATTGGTGGGTTGGTTGAATGATCAATTGGTGTATTGGTTGGTTGGCTGGTTGATTGATTGATTGATTAATTGACTGTTTTTTGTTGGCTGGTAAGATTTCTAAGATGATATTAATTCTATCGACCCCCCCCCCCCTAGGGGTAGGAGAGAACAAACATATTTAAAACAATGTTTTAACAGTCCGAATGGCCGAATTTCTTTTCATTTTGATGACTTCAGAACCTTGCAGTACACAGCAATACTTATATGCTACATGATCAACTTTTTCTGATCGATCCCACACCATTTCTTTCACACTGCAATCGCATGACCAGAACTCAACTTTGTCTTTCAGTCTAGAAATGAAGAGGGCCTGTGGTCATGACAATATACATGTACGATAGTTAAATAATGATGCTGTTTACACATAAGGTCCCCTGGTATATATCTTTACTTTATTTTTAGAATGTGGAAAGGTTCCAGATAAGATGAAAAAAGCGAAAGATACAACAATTCATACAAAGGGACCAAACCGATTTCGGTTATGCCAGTGCTAGCTAAAGTATTTGAAATAACGAATGGGCGATTAAAACAGTTTATAGAATCAAATTTAAAAAAATACCATCATCAATTTGGATTTCCTGAAAGACTGCAGCACTAAATTATCATTGACAAACTTGTCCAAAGTAATTTTTAATGTAATAAATGACGGTCAAGCTACACTTGGATTTTTTTTCTTCAAATAGGCGTTCGATTTTATTTTTCATGGATCTTTATCATATGCTTGGGTAGGCTACTAGTGTGTGCTTATGACAGGAGTTCTATCTTTCAGGAGAAGTAATTACTAAACATCACCGCATTGACTCGATTCATTATGAATGTACAATCATCTCTCCTTGTCCATTATTTGCATGGATAATGCACACCCCACGTCTTGTCACACGCAACGGAGCCAAACTGTCATAAACAAGTCTAATATACATCTCTCATTTTCGGATGTATATGACGGCATGGTCTCACAACGTTGACCTCAATATATATATATTCATGTCAAATAATTGAGTGGCTCTTTGAAGGAACTTAATTGGATATTGGTCCGTTCATTTATGTTATTAGGAACGTGCAGGTTTCTGAAGGTAATTACTTGGATCAGCACTTTTTTCGGATGACACTTCCATTATGTCTCTTCCTTCTGCAGTGGCGTGACATGGGACAGGTCATTAATTGGGGGCAGGACGTGGGGTGAGGCCATAATAATGTATTATTTTCACATTCCCTTTCCCGCCTCTACTTTCTCTCTCTCTCTTTCTCTTACATTCTCTTTCTCTACATCTCTCTCTCTCTCTTTCCTTTCCCTCTCTCTTTATTGTTAGATTTAGGGCACGTGGCCCGTACACTCCTTATCTAAGCCTCTGTCATCCTGTAATCATTGTCATGTAGTTTCATGTATTTTGCCATGCGCAGTCTTATTCCAGTTTGATCAGGATTTTCTAACATATAATATATAAACCATGATTTTTTAAAAGGTAGCATAATTGGGGATCATAAATGCAGATTGACAACACTAATCAGAGACTTCAGGTATGGATGATGTATTGTTATTGGATACTTTAAGAGCACAGATATCCACAACTCAAGGTGCTGAAGGTGCTCCAATATTACTCGGGCCCTCGCTAGGCTACCACAGAGTTCAAGGAATTTCTCCCAACTGGCATCTATTCAACACCTGTATGGAGAGTGTCCAATGTAGATTGGTGCCTTTCCACAGACGCTGGTGCCGACAATCTGTCTGTATACTCACATAAAACAAATTGGAGCATCTCCCTCAATGTGGAATAATTTCTGGTATTCATCAGTATAATGCTTGGAATCATAGGGTTTTATACTGACTGATTGCATTAATTGGTGACATTGTGGAAATTGACAATAAAAAGCGATACAATCTCAGAAAAATGGCAGATTCGAATCACTTTGGAATGAAACGGCAAGGGAAGCTGAACATCTAGATCCTAAAATAGTGTTCTTCTTAATTGTATCTCTCGTTCTCTCCTCTCTTTTGAATGGAGCTGTACTCATTGTCATCTATCATCAGCAAAATCTCCAAGATTACATGCGAGTTCTCTACCAGATTTTGACAGCATCTGATTTGATCTTGGGAATTACCTGGAGTCTTTGGAGCATGCTCTGGTTTTCGTTCAGTGACCACAAGACATGCTTGGTCGCCAGTATGGTTTTCCCGTTCCTGACTTTCGTTGCGCTCTGGTCCGTCATGGCATGCCTTTGCGGTATCAGCTTCAACCTCTATCTCCTAGTCACAAGGCCTCTCCGCTATCACACAATCGTAACCAGAAAAAGATTCTTCTGTATACTTGCAGGCACTTACTTGGTGATAGTGCTGGCTTGTGGAATCGTATTTCCGGTCCCAGAATCACCCTTAATTATCCTCCTCGTAAAGCAATGTCAAAGTAAGCTAATGCTGCAAAATTCGGTGACGAGGATCGCCTATGCTTATGAAGTTTTCCCTGTATGCGCAACGATATCTTGTACAACGGTCATTTATGTAAAGTTACTGTTCATTGCAAGGCAGAAAGAAAACGAGGTTGAAAACATAAAAAGACCCCGCGATAATGTTGCCGGAAATGTGGGGATAGACCAAAACCTTGCTCAGCCGCAGATTCGAGCCGACCTGAATACTGGTTGCAACGCGGTACGTCGACATAGGAGACGATTCAAAGGATTGGTGACGATCCTTCTTTTAACGTTTTCTTTATGCATTGCATGGATGCCTTTCCTGTTCACCAGAATCAACATGAATACAACATTGATGACTATTTTTAATTTTTTCCAGTTATGTTACACCTGGATACAGCCCATCGTGTACTTGTTGACGAATCCTGAAGCAAGGAAGCTATTTTTGCAGTTTGTACGGTGTTGGCGAGCTAATGAGCCATTGAACTGAAGAAATTAAATATCGAGGTGTTTGAAAGCGTTGCAACCGTTGAAAGAACAATTTGGTACACGGCTGACAATCTTAAACGAAATAAGCTTCAGTGTTACGAATTAAATTCCGTTTACTTTACAATGTATGTGGCTTAGAATAATCTGTTAGTGGATAAAATGACTCACTGTAATTGTCCTTTCAAAATGATCTTGAAGCTCTTAGGAATTGTGAATCTGGATCGGATTCGCACCATATTCTCATGAATCTTTAAAACCAGATCAATCTCACGACTTCAAAGTCATTTTTTTTACAAAAGAAATATTCGACGCACGACGCCCTACAGATTTCATTGTTGATTAATCATGTAGTAGTAAAAGTAATCAAAATGATAATAATAATCAAAATAACAAAAGAATTAAGTCCATAATATATAAAATTGTGGTTGAATAATCAAAACCTAATAATGTGTAATTACAGGAAATACATCTACAATCTGCTTTCAAGTAAATACAGATATATAATTTGATCTAATTTAAACATGTGACTAAGTGCTTGTTTTAATATTTATATATAGTGTTATCCGTGATTTTGTATCTGAATAAAGATTTATTACCCCAAAAAAAAAATACAACAACAAAAACCTCTATCTTCAATACATTATCATGAGGATTTTGATATCCTACGTATGACGTATTTTCATTAGGGTATTGCAAAAACGTACTCGTATCTTGATAGCTCTATTATAGTCAAGTCAATATTTAGACAGTAGATATTAATGGTTGACTTATAGTTCCCCTTAATTGCGTATTTATTACTTCCTTTCGATCTGCTGTCATATTAAACAATAGTTGATAGATCATTTTAATTTGAAATCATCAAACCTTTCATTGCCTACTATTTTGAAAATATTATCTCACATATGATTGGCCTAATATCTAGCGCCGTATTTCTTTCTGACGTGTACAATAGTGTCCAGAGCTCGATAGGCCTAGCTATATAAGGTCCCCTTTTTCTCAACACGCGGCTAGTTTGACATCAAATTTCGTAAAGGAGAATGGGTAGAAATACCCACGAATAGCAGATCAATTTTCGCTGTACATTTGTCTTTTTGTCTTATCGGATTCTATTGAGCAAAATGGCCTCTGGGAATTCAGTGAATGTAACGATAACGGAAACCCTTGACCCCGAAAGTGCCATCTTCTACATGCTAACTATTGTTCTTTCGGTCATTTCCAATGGTCTTGTATTGTTCGTACTCCGCCGTCAGAAGGAGCTCCACGATAACATGCGAGTTCTCTACCAGATCTTGGCAACATCTGACCTGATAATGAGCATCAGTTGGAGCAGTTGGGATATGATTTGGTTCTCGTTTAAAAACGAACAAACTTGCACCATCATAAGTTTGGTGTTTCCTTTCTTTTACATGGTGTCGATATGGTTTGTAATGCTTGCACTGTTCGCCATTAGTTTCAACCTGTACCTTCTGATCACAAAGCCCCTTCGTTATCCTATGATAGTGACCAGGACCAGATTGTTTGTCACACTTGGATCTGCTGGAGCAACTACGATGCTGGTGTGTGCAGTTTACCTGCCGATTCCCGAATCGCCATTCATTCGTCTCCTAATGCAACATTGCAGAATGAGAGACGTGCGACCAACGGCGGAATGGTCATCGGTGGTGTTTATGTTTCATCTCCTAACCCCCATTCTTGCAACGATGCTCTTCACGACAGTCATCTACATTCGACTCTTGCTGATTGCTTGCCAGAAAGAGAAAACTGTCGCCCATCATCAAGCCCTTGTGTTCGGTAGAATTGAACATGTTGATGCAGAGACACCGAACGTCGTGAAACAACAGACTGGTCGGCCACAAAGAGGACATGGTCCCGACGCAATGAGAAACCCAAATCGCCAACCCACGAGGGGTGCCAAAGGACTCACCACAGTTCTCTTGCTCATAGGGTCTTTCTACATCGTGTGGATATCCTTCATTGCATTTTTCTCACATTCATGGAACCATCGCGATCTCGCCATCCTTGATAAATTCGCAGTCAGCAGTGCATGGGTTCAACCCATAGTATACATATTGACAAACCCCGAAGGAAGGAGGATATGTTTGAAGACCCTTCGGTGTGACCGGGGAGCCCGGCCTTTCGATGTCTAACATTGTGTAATTAAAGTTTGTTTTTTGTACCAATAGTTGTATAACACTGTACGACTCTGTGTCAAACACATCCAGTCATACCAAAATATTAAACAAATTATATTTTGTGTACCAAGTTATAACATTTAACTGGTTATATGAATATAAGAAGAGGCAAGTTGCATTCCGTTATTTAAAACACGAAGTGGAAGAAGTGATACACCTCATGAAGCCTTTAAAAAAAGATGTTGTATTGCCCTTCAGGTGTCAGAACCTGGGTCGGTCGGATTTTTTTTTTTTCTTTTTTTTTTGGTTTCCCCTCAAAACAGCGACCGTCGCCCCAAAAAACTCAAAACCGGGAACGTCGCCTGATTCTCGCTGGTTTCTAGCTGGTGCAGTGCATGGTATATACACGTACACGAGGCTGGGGTCTACTTGTTTACGCTAGCAGGATTTTGAACCTAGGGCAGAAGACGAGTGAGGGTTACAAAATAGTTTGATGATTGTATGCATTTATATCCCATTTAAACAAACAAAGTACATATTTTTTTATTCATTAAACATTTTTTCTCAAAAACAGTTTAAAACAATTGTTAAAAAGCCGACCGTAGATTTTAAGATTTTGGGGTCGGTAGCAAAGGGCAATACATTACCCTTTTTACGCCTAATAACATGTTGGTGATGGATGATGAATTACAATGGTTCTATCAAAAATAAAGCGACATTTCAGCCAATGTATAACTCAGCTTTACGATTCATGTTCATATTACACCATCATCTCTTCAGTTGATCTAATCAATGAAGCTATGACGAATTTCCAGATGAAGAAGGAACTTTTCACAACTACAATTTTAACGAAGGGTTAAAAAGATGTATTCACTTCGTGTCCTTTTCCATTAATTCTTTTAGATCTCAAGTGAGCCTTATCTTTTATACTGATATGTTTGAACAGTTCCTCTCTTCATTTTCACATGATATTTTAGAATGAATTTTGTAAGTTTTACTGAGCTTACAGCCTTTGCTTTTGAAATATACTAGGATACTAATGGTCTCTCACTTGAGAAGTTGTTTATATTTTGTATTCAAGGTGTTACATTTTACTTCTTGCAGGAAATGTTATGATATTGTAATCATTTTGGTTTACTGTTCCATCCAGAGGCGGTGTCATTCATGTTTACCCTTGTTGGTCTGTATCTCAGGGCTCGAGTCGATTCTTTCAATATAATTTATGCATCTATCACATCAATACCACCACTCAGAATGCTCTCTGTTTATTTCAGTGAACAAGTAACTCATTATAAATTAAAATAAACAATAACGTTCACAATGAGGCATTCATTTAGTAAAATATTCTAACGGGAGACGGCACACGATTCCATTACTATTCGGGCCTTTGGGTCAAGTTCGTGGGTTGTGGTTGTAGCCGTGTCCGACATTAGCATATTTTCTTCCTCACACGTCAATTTTAAAAATCTGAAAAAGAAATTTTAAAAACCTCCTTTGATTTGAATCAGTGACAGTCGAATTAGAAGTATATGGATAACAACATATATAGATAATAAAGGGATTGCTTCATACATTCTTTAAATCAGTATTAAGATCGATCGATCGATCCATTTTAAGATTAAATATTGAATTTAATTTATGAAACAGACGCTGTTTCCAATCCAATTTAGATTTGATTCATGAAAAGGCGGGTCAATTACATGATCATCCGTATCTTATATTACAGTGAATTATGTCAATTGGTCCATGACAACAACGCTTACCTGGATGCTAATAAATGATATTATGTACAATTCCACTCAGAATTTGCAATTTTGGATTGCTAATCAAATTGTCAATCAAAGTGTCCGAAGTCAAATCGCCAAGTATCGTGAACAGATAAGGACGTGCACCATTACTACCGATGTCGTTTTCAGGTTGAGGCGGCACAAACACAAAACTGAATTTGAACTGCAACACGAAACATCGGATTCTTTCAATAGACAAGGCGTGGTTCCAGGATTTCGTTAAGATTGGTGTGTTTCCTAATTTCCTCTGACGCTTCTGAATTTGAACTGCAGCACGAAACATCAGATTCTTTCCGCCGACAAGACGTGGTTCCAGGATTTCGTTAAGATTTTTTTTGCTTCTACTATTCCTCAGACGCTTCTGAATTTTGTTTGTGGAAGAAGGCTATCATCAAATCGACACTCTTTTTTAACAGGATTGCGATGCGCTTACATCAAGCACTTTTCTAAAACATGGCGACTGCACCATCAGGAGCCGAAAACGCGACTGACAACATTACAAGATACCATAGTGATCATGACATTTTGGTTTTGTTCTTTTACGCTGTAACGATTGCCCTGTCCATTTGTTTCAACTGTATCGCACTAGTCGTCATCCATCACCAGAAAGAGCTCCAGGACTACATGAAAGTCCTCTACCAAATTCTGGCAACGTCGAACCTTATTTTGAGCATTAGTTGGAGTATCTGGGGTATCTTATGGCGGTTATCTGCTATGGAACAGATTTGTAGGGTCATTAATATGATTTTTCCGTTCCTATATTACACTTCACTTTCATCTGTGATGATCTGTTTGTGTGGAATTAGTTTGAACCTCTATCTTCTGGTGACAAAGCCGCTGAGATATCACACCATCCTCACCCGGAAACGATTTCTCTTTTCATTGGCATCCATGTACCTTCTGACCTTTGTGGTACATGGGATCTATCTACCTTTTCCCAATTCTCCATTCATAAGAAACACAATTGAGGATTGCCTGGGTCGTGAAATCCCTTTGTGGACGTCCATAGTGTACAAGTTCTACACCGTTTTACCTGTATGTGTAACTCTGATCTTCATCACACTGATTTACGTTCGTTTGCTCCTTATCGTGCGCCAGAAGATGAAAGCGGTTGCCAATAATTTAAGGATTATCCGACTCAACAACACCATCAACGAAGTCGGTGTCGAGAATGGTGGTGGTGATGGTTGTTGTCAAGTACTTGATCAGCCGCAGAATGGGATCGGTGTTAACCCTGATGAAAACCTTGATCGTCCACCACAAGCGCGATTTAAAGGGTTCATTACGGTCATTCTTATTACGGGGTCTTTCTACATCGTGTGGATACCGTACATTATTCTCTACACAAGCCCAAATTTCCACTTCATCCTGGACTGTTTTACAGAAAGCAGCACGTGGATTCAGCCGATAATTTATCTCCTCACCAATCCCGAAGCCAGAAAGCTATGTAGGAAATTTGTCCGTTTTAACAAATAGTTGAATAGTGTCTTACTAAACAACAACTAAATAGCCATTCACACTATGTTATTAGATACGATAATATTGTATCACGTTATACTTAATCCTTTAATCTTAATTTTGTTTGTTCTTTTCGATTAAGTATTGTAATTAGAATCATTTTGTATTGCCATACTTTCTTAACTGATGTAATTAAAGTAACTGTAGATTTTTTCAAATGTTAGTTATCAAGATATAAGTTTGTTCTTTTGCTATTTGTTAAATGTATGCGCTATATTATAAGCCTGTCATTGTTATTATCATAGTGTAAATGTGAAGGGAAAAAAAGAACAGCATGATGCATGATGCGACACTTTAACCCCCTCCCACTCCGTTCCCACACACATGCACTCGTCCACACCCACGCGCGTGCGTGCAAACACACACACATGCACACACACACAACGCACATACACGCACACACACTCACAAACACACGCACATGCCCACCACACGACGACACTTTCAAATACACAATGTTCCTAGCCTCCTCAGAATATCCAAAATCGGAGGGACAGAATAATATTAATCAAAAAAGAATAAATAATCAAAACGAGGCTACAATAATCCAATGTTAAAAATTAATGAAAACTTCAATTGTTCCCAAATCTGTAAATGTAAGGCTAATTTCCTCCCCTTCCTGCAAAATTGTTTTCTTTTTCCCTAAATTAAACAATACGTTTTGAAAACCTACCAAATAATAAAAAACGATATTACGGACTTTTCCCTATATATCCAATATTTCATCGCAAAAATAATTGAAGATTGTATCTTTCTTAGTGGGAATTACCAGGTAACCCTAATTGAATATCAACCCAATCGACATACCTTAATTGCCTTAGCTCAAATTTAGCTATTAAATTCTGCCAAAACCTTGAACATGTACACACTCCCAGAAAAAATGTCAATATGTTTCAATATTTTGCTAATAAAATCAGTACACGTTTTTATTTCAAAAGTGGCATCCATTGGCGTGTTAATAAGCGTGATGATAAGCGTGTCAATAAGCGTTCTATATTGCTTCATGAAGCAGTTTATATTAAATTTCTCTAAGTCTGTTAACAAGAGTCAATAATTTATTCTTTCTCTCCAGAATTTCCTTATTAAAGTGCACGTTTTGATTTCAAAAGTGGCGTCAATTGGCGTGCAAATAAGCGTGTTAATAAACGTTTCAATAAGCGTTCTTTAGTATATATTGCTCCATGAAGCAGTTTATATTAAATTTCTCTAAGTCTGGTAACAAGAGTAACTTTCCTAGGCCTATTAAATATATCCCTACACACGTATGTAAAGACGGAATAACACACACACACACATACACACACGCACGCAACACGGTGTCAATAGAATCTTGCCATATAAATATGACCACTGAACGAAGGAGTTTTACTTTAAAGAGAGTCAATGATTTGTATCTTTCTTTCCAAAATTTCCTCATTAAAGTGCACGTGTTATTTCAAAAGTGGCATCAATTGGCGTGTTAATAGTAAATTAACCATAATAACCATCCATTCGGTCATTTTTCATATGATATCTTTCCCTACTCTCTGATTTTATTTTCCCGTCATTTAATATCGTCGCCACGTTTTCTCCCAATTCGGTGTCCAGACTTTATATTTCTATACAGGAGAGTAGTTTGTTCAATGACATATAACTCTTTCGTTGATTTGATGAGTTTTAATTGCTGATTCAGCCTCTGATTCCGCCAATGAAGTGGGCCTCCCATCACTCTATTTTCTTTCAATTGCTCTCTTTTCCGTCACTTTCGTCTCCGATTGTATTATTTTCATTCTATTTATCACCGCACTTAATAAAACTAAAACTGAATATTCCCCCCTTCGATCAACCGTAATTTACTTTGGCCGCCACAAAGAAAGTTGGTTTCCCTTCATATTATTATATCCTGGTCATTTCATTACTGATAACTTCCTTTTTACCTTTCGTTTGAGTTGCCTTTCCTTTTCTTTTTTTTTCTTCTTCTTTAAACAAAAACAAAAACCAAACGGCATTTTATACGTACCTTTCTTTGTATAATGACCTAATATTTCTGCTGCTTCTGAGAGACAGGCAGAGGCTAAATGTATCAAAATAAATGTTAGAGGAAATTGATTTGCCAAAGTGGTAACTCAATTCCTAATATTTGAATTATTGCATCGGGAAGGTAGTAATGGCGCTCCTACAAAATTAATTCACGGTCAGCAACCAGTAGCCATTAAAAGGAGGGGGCAGAAAGTTGTTTGTGTTAATACTTTGTTTAGTGCATTATTATATGATCCAAATTGACAGGGGGCAACAAAAGATAATCTGACGTACAAGGTAACGATACAGTTAGCGAAGGAAAATACAAACTGAGCTTTAAACTATTAAAAAAGAAAGCAGAAAATTCATAGAAACATGTTGGTGAAACTTTGAAACGAAATCGGACATACGTTGAGAAATAATGAATTTTTGAAAGTTTTAATTACTATACGTAAGGGATCTTCAAAATGAGTGTTTCAGCAGTGTCAATGTGACGAAGTACGGGGAAACTTTCCCATCATTCCAACATACAAAATGGCTGAAATGTAAATGATTTTTCTCAAAAAGTAAGATTCAAGAAGGTCTTTTCTTTTAGAGAACTTTTAGTAAGCTGCTACCCACGATATATTTTGAGACATGCCCCAAGGGAGCAGGCGCTTAGGGGAAAAACAGAAATTCACTATATTTTAGTACACGACAAAGGGAAAGTTGTCCGTAAATACGTCACAGTCCACTAACACTTTCGATTCGCATATATTTAGTGATCTCATCTTTCAAACACTCATAACTTTCCTATTATGGGTCCGATTTAATATACTTAAATCAGGAGTAACTGATTCTTAGTCTCCATTCCCGTAAGATGTCACCAGCAAAAAAAACTTTTCGGTCTAGTGCAAATTTGTTTGTTTGTTTGTTTGTTTGATTGATTTTATTTCTGCGTTCAAAAATATACAAATTCAAAGTCAAAGTACAAAATTTCGAACAATAACAAATACAATGAATACAATGTTTACAAAAGTAATTAAATGAAAAATCATGTACAATTATATAATTCGATAAACATGTACGAAGCATACAATAACATAAGAAATATGAAATATTTTCAATAAATTAGAGAGGTAATTTGGAACGCAGGAGACCACCATCGTGAGCGGTTAGGCTGGAAATGGATGGCGGCCTCGTAAAAGAATTGGCGACATAACTCTCTTCGAAAAAACTGAGTGACCAAGAGGGTGCGGTGCAAGTGCAGGTGCAGTGAGCAGTTGCATGATAAAGAATAATTAAGTCACGGTTTTGTTATACTAATTTAAAGAGAGGGGAGCATATGATTGTATTATTTGTCGTTTAAGTGTAGCTTTTAAGGAGTAGATGGTTGAACAAGACTTTATGTTGTCGGGTAAATCATTCCAAATGTCCGGGCCAGAATGTCTAACAGATTTGTGTGTTATTGATAATTTGGGGTTTGTAAGATGGAAGTTTCCAGATATGCGAGTAGAGTATGAATGAACGGAATTATTAAACCTAAACATGTTATCAAAGGATGGTGGAAGCAGATTATTAATGTACTTAAACATAATAACTGCTACTTGAGTAGTGTTCAGATCGAAAATTTTTAGTGTTTTAAGTTTATAGAATAATGGATCAGTGTGAGCTAAGAAATGCGAACCTGTACAAATACGTATGGCTTTCTTTTGCAGTTTGAAAATAGAATTAATTTTTGTCGAACCACAATTTGCCCATACACTATTACAATATGTTATATACGGGAGAACTAGCGAATTATATAGTAGGAATAAGGTTGCATGGGGTAGAAGAAACTTTAACTTGGAGATTATTCCAATACTTTTGGAAATGCACATTGTAACTTGGTGTAAATGATCATTCCAAGTCAAGGCTTCATCTATAAGGACACCCAAAAACTTGGAATTAGTTTTCTTCTCTAGTAGCATACCATCGATTTTAATATATATAGGTGTTTCTGTATTATGAGAATGATGTTTAAAATACATGAAATGAGTCTTTTTTGTATTAAGTGAAAGTTTATTGGATTTAAACCAATCGGATACTTTGTTAATTTCATAATTCAAAGTATTGTTTAACATATTAAGATCTTTATGGGAATAAAAGATATTTGTATCATCGGCAAATAAGATAAAAGAAAGAAGGGGGGATGTATTGATAATATCATTTACATAAATAAGAAATAACAGTGGACCTAAGATGGAGCCTTGAGGAACACCGCATTGAATTAAAAGAGGATCAGAATCATAACTATTAAATGTAACATATTGTCTTCTGTTTGTTAAATAATCTTTAAACCATAAGAGTGGCTGACCCCGAATTCCATAATGACTGAGTTTGGAGAGTAGAATAGCGTGATTGAGCGTATCAAATGCTTTACTCAAGTCACAGAATATACCTATAACATGCTCTTTATTAGCTATGGCACTTGTAATTTTGTCATAAATTTGAATTAATGCTAAGTCAGTTGAGTAATTTTTTCTGAAGCCATATTGATTTGAATTGAGTATTTTGTGTTTAGTGATAAATTTGTGTAGCCTATTATGAACGATCTTTTCTAAGACTTTGGATATACTTGGAAGTAGGGAAATTGGACGATAGTTACTTATTTCGTGAGGATCATCTTTTTTGATAATGGGGTTGACTTTAGCTAGTTTTAATAGATCAGGGAAAACACCTTGCGATAACGAGTGATTAAATATGTGAGTTAAAGGCTTTGCAAGTGGATACATTATTTCTTTTAGGAGAGACATACTTATTTTATCAAAACCGTGCGATTTTGAGTTGTTAAGAGATTGGGTAATGTTAATAATTTCGCTAGGATTTGTCGGATTTAAAAAGAGAGACTCTTGGTTTTGATTGGAAAGATAGTCTTTAAAGTGAGCGTGAGTTCTATTAATTTTGCTGGCGAGTTCAGGGCCGATATTCGTAAAAAATGAGTTAAATGAATTTGCATGAAGACTAGGATCATGTATTTTAGTGCCATTTAATGTGATATTATCCGTGGGTGGAGGATTTGTTTTTTTTCCCATTACCTCTTTGATAATTTTCCAAGTTGCAGTTGTGTTTGAACTGGCCTTTTTTATTTTATTAGAAAAATGCGATCTACGGGATGTACGGATAAGTTTTGTTAATTTGTTTCGATAAATTTTATATGTGTTTAGGTTAGTGTCAGTTGGATTGTGTAAATGTGATTTGTAGAGGCGATTGCGTGTTTGTATTGATTTCAATAAACCTTTTGTTATCCAAGGATTCCTGGGTTTATTTCGCTTATTACTCATTTTGCCTAAAGGAATATTCTTTTCATAATAATATTGCAATTTGTTACTAAAATGTTTATATGCAGTATTGACATCATTTACACTATATACCTCAGCCCATCCCTCGAAAAATAAATCCTGTTTCAGCAATTCTATATTACGTTTGGATTCTTTGCGATATATAAGCTCATCAAATGATTTACGGCCAGATAGTTTGCATTCACAAGTTAAAAATATGGGTAGGTGATCCGACACTTCAGAACACAATATTCCACCGATGGTTTTGTTGTTATGTACGTTTGAAAAAATATTGTCAATCTGAGTTGATGAATGTGGATTTATTCTGGTGGGTTTATTAATAATCGAAAAAAAGCCGTATGAATGCATCAACTGCATACAATTGGTTGAGTTACTGTTATCAGATGAGGGTGAGAAGTTGATGTTAAAGTCACCAAGGATAAAATTGTGTTTATTTTCATCCCCTATTTTATGAAGATGAAAATCCAGTTCGTCACAGAATAAATCACAATTAGAATCAGGGGGTCTATAAATCAAACCTATGATGACATTTTTGGTGTTTGAATTATTAATTTCGATAAATAAAGATTCTGCTTGTGTTAGTTTAATATCTGAACGGATTTTGAAGTTTATGTTTTGTGTAATATAAAACGCAACACCGCCACCTCTTCTTCCTTTGCGGTCCGCCCTAATCAACTTATAATTAGGCAAATTGAACATATCTGGAGAATTCTGATGTAACCATGTCTCACTTATTCCAATGACGGAAAATGCAAAATTATTTAAAGAGTGTAAAAGGTTTTCAACGTATTCGAAATTTTTGTTCAGACTTCTGGAGTTTATATGTAAAAGTGAAATATTGTCTGGTTTGTAAGAAAATGAATTTTTGAATTCTTGGGGTGTGTAGTATTTGCTCTCGTTTATATCGTCGACAAGAATATCGGGAGTGTGCGCGTGCGAATTCATTTAACGATACGTATTATGTAAAGTACCGAAAATTTGGAGGATGAACAACTGCATGTGTGATGCTGGTGCGTTTGTGTGTGTACGAAGTGCAAGTGTGCGGGTAACTTCAAAATATAATACAAATGAAAATACAATAAGACCCATCTTGGTCACAGTTACAATAATTGCTTAGGAGCAACAGAGCGGAGCCCGACCGCCCGAGTAAAGGGTGTATTTTTGACACGCAAAATAGAGGGGCTGGGAAGAAACAAAATGCTTGATAACAATAATGACAATCGGAGTACGATTATTAAATGGCAAAGAGGGATTTGACATTCCCGCTCATCAAAACTAGTTCAGTCTATAACAATGGATTCTGTGATTGACACAGGAGTTTTGCAAAACAAAGAGATTTGTTGTGCGGAGGAGAAAAATGTATGCATGTTAAAGCAGACTCTGAGATGATGCTTAATAGCAATAACGTCATTTCGGAGTACAATAATATTAAATGGCAAAGAGGGTTTTGACATTCCCGCTCATCAAAAAAAAATATAAAAAAATCAGTCAATTACAATATAACAGAAATTTTTGGAATGCTAAACAGATAATAATTATTGATAAAGAGTGATTATTGATAAATGAGTTTAAAGAACAGAATTGGTCCTAGTTCGGTACCCTGAGGGACTACGGCTCTCGTTTGACAGATAGCACCGATACCGGACATGGCACTATGGATGCTGTCGGTGATGAAATTAGTAATAAGTGGAAACAAAATTGTATCTTTTTGTATTCATGTGGCTATTAGGTCTTTAATTACTGAAACATTTTCGTTTATGAAATTGTAGAGTTCGAATTATCACGGTAAAGGCCAGTGGAGTTGCATTATGTATCTTTTATTAACCTTTAAGTTTTGTTATATCTTGCCACAAACTAAGCTGCTAAATGATTCATAAGTTCGATACAGTTAGAATCTGATAGAGTTCTCTATCAGACTCTAGGCGTATCGAACTCTCAATAATTCTTGAACCTCTTTTTGATGTCTAATAACAAACAAGACAACCGCATTAAAAATCACGCGCAGGAAAACTGTCGAAACATTAAAACATTAAAACCGCTGTTGGTAGTGCCCACTAGGTTTAAACTTTCTTTGGTCGCCATATTACGAAATACACTCATTCAAATTTAAAACGAAAACAAGCAATGTTATGAAATGAAAAAGGGTGTTAACAAATTCATAGTGGAGGGGTTTCGGCCGATATAGGCTCAGTGACATTGAAGAAAGTATTGGGGGATATTGCCAATTAACGATTTGAAGAAGATAATTTGAATAAATGAACAGTAATGAACTTTGCAGCAGAACTAGTATACTCTTATTTTGCTCAGAGCAATAAAATGACGCGAACATGCAACTTATGTTCCCCAGTACGCGCAAAATAGTACGTATAGATTGGTGTTTTTTTTTGGAATTCGATATCCTTCCACCCCCTCCCCCTACTCAATACAGACCTACGACCATGTTGATAATGACTTTCTTTCAATCGTTATCAAGACAACTATTTATCGATGAAAGAAATGTGAACAAATGACTAATGGAACCTCCTAATGCATTATTTACATTACCTTGGGTCCTTTTATTGGCCAAATAGGTAGTGATGACCATTTATAGCATCGCCTACCTGTAACTTTCATCTAAAGACTTGAACCATTAGCATGAGTAAAGCACTTATTTAGTCGGACGTTGGTGGCATTTGGACTTTGAAATCATTCAGATAAAGATCACTGAAATCACATGATCAAGTGTTTCATTGACAAAAATGAATTTCTATGATTAAAGTTTTTAAAAAATGCTGTATTGATGTGAGTGATTTTTAACATAAGGAGCTAATATGTTACAAACTAAAATACATTTCATTGACTACACTATACAGATGTCAATACACCACAGTCATGATTCAACGACTATAATGAAATCAACATGTTTGCACCATCTACGTCCCGTGTATCAAGAAAAGAAGTGGTCCAAGCTTGGTACCCGGTGGGACGGCTTCTGCGGCGCCCTCTTCATATACTCGGACAGAAATGAATGGTATCGGACACGGAATTCTCTATGCTATCAGAAAAAACGAAATTCTGACAACTAGCATGATTATTAAACTATATCATAGTCGACGTTAGTGATTGATACGTTTGTATAGTATGTTTGTAAAGCACTTAGAGACATTTGTATTGAGCGCTGTATAAATATTAAATATTATTATTATTATTATTTAGAATTGTTTTAAAACCTTTCAACCATCAGCTATCTCACGGGCATTTAATTTCTTCGTCGTTATCAATCATTTTGTAACAAACCTATCGATCTTTTAAATGTATCAAGTGAATTCTGAGACACTTCCTAAAATCCATAAAGCACATTCTTCTTGCCTCAGAGTTTGTTAGGAGGTAAATGATGGGCTGCACCCATGAAAAGCACCACGAAATCGTGTCAAAGACATTAGTCAAAGCCGGTGACAACGGTTTCACATAGTAAATTATACGAGGTGTCCGGACCATACAGAAACTGGCCGTCGATAGTAGAATTGTGGCAAATACTTTCATCCCTCTCCTGCGTCGACCACGGTTCATCTTGTGATCAAGTAAGACATCGATTTGAAGATTCCCTGGCAATCTTCTAGATTCATGATGTTGAAATTGCGCGGATTAATGTCTGCACGATTGATTCGGACAGTAGGGCGAGGGTGTCCTAAAGGTCCGGCTTCATGCAGGGAAGGGTTTTAAAAAGGTCAGGTGATGAGTCAACAAGTTACCTCTGTTTTAAAAGACTGTATCTTTATTGGTCTATTGTGTGCGTTCCCCTCCCCTAATGTCTTCAATTGGCGCTTGTGCAGTCGGTCAGTCTTGAAGCAACTTGGCGGAAAGCTACCAAACACAATTTCCTCGCTTCGGAGCTCGTCAGCAAGTAAATAATGGGCTCTAACCACGTAAAGCATCCTGACAAAATATCCAAGATATTCACTACCTCGGGATGTAACGGTGCTAAATAGAGGATCACATTAGGTGCCCACACAACACAGAAAATGACCGTTATAAAGAAAATTGTGGCGAACCCTTTCATTCCTCTTCTGCTTGGTCGATTACGGTTTATGTCGTGATCAGGTACGACATCATTTTGTGGATTTACTTGCGCTTTACCACGACCACGCTCTGCACGAGGAGAGTTCGTCGTCATTATAACATCATTAACAGGGACAGTACTGGAAAAGTTTTCAAAGTGTCCGACCGAATTTCTCAAGTGACGCGCAATGAGTAGTAAGCGGAAATTCAACATTGATGTAATGACCAGTGTTGCACAAACAGGAACTATTTGAATGCCGGTGTGAACTATAGACGTCCATTTCGTGTTTGAACTTGCATCTTGGGCCAAGCAACGTTCTGTCAAGAGTTTTATGAAAGGTGACTCTGGAATTGGTAGATAAATCCCACAGCCAAGGGTAATCACTAAAAAGGTCGTCGTAAGAGTAAAGTAAAATCTTGTTCTGGTCACAATCGTGTAATATCGCAGTGGTCTCGTAACGAGAAGATAAAGATTAAAACTTACCCCACAAAGGCATGCCATTACGGATATGTAAGATACGTTATATGCGAAAGGAAACACCATACTTATGATGGTGCAAAACCTTTTACTTTTGTCTGGTGAAAACCATAGAATGACCCAAATGCTCCAACTGATTCCCAACAGCATATTCGCTACTGCGAGGACCTGATAAAGAATTCGCATGTGTTCTTGGAGATCGTTTTGGTGTTTGATAACGACTAAGACCATCGTATTCAAAATCACGCAGAGAAAAGTTGTTAAAATTCGAACTGTTTCACCCGATGGGCCACCACTACCTGCCGCAACGTTGGTATCGTTAATCATGCTCAAAGCTTCTGTAGTCGCTATTTTGAAGAAAACACCCTGTAGATACTCAGAGTTCAGACTTTTACATCAACAATTTAGGAGAGTATGGAAGGCCGTTCTTTATTTACGAAATGCACTGCTCTTAATGTCCATATCGATCATCAGACTAAGTACTGCGGTCTTTTAATAGATAGACGTAAACGGGAAAACGTATGAACCGTTAATGCATTTTCCACGTAATGTTGCTTCTGCGTGATTACGTGCGTTTTATTCCAATTATTGCGCACCAATGAGGTGATGATAAATAGATTGGAGCAGAAGTGTATAATGCGACATGGCAGAAAAGTGACTGACAGATTGATGAAGTTTCTTTGCCAAAATATGAAACTGGAAAACAAACATAACGTGCCAAATAACCTTCGATACGTATACGACAAAATTCAGTATGCTTGGATGAGAAAATGTGGTTCTCAACTGTAATCAGAAGGTCAATAATTTTTTGTTTATATAATATTTTATTTGTCTTTCTAGGTCTTTTCCTTGCTATTGCAAAACCGGATACTGAAAAAATAAGACTGTGTGTGTGGGGGCGGGGGCGGGGGGCAGAGCAGGCGCCTCACTAAACCATGTTAAGGTGGGACCTGGTGGTTAGGGTTTAGAACCGAATTTACGAAAACTCCCCCCCCCCCCACTAAATCACCCACAAAAAGAAACTTTTCATTGCAGGGGTCTTGTTAATTATTTTTGAAGGAGGTAATTTGAATTTTATAGGAGGTACCATCACTGCGAGGGAGCGAAGCGACCAAGCCCGAGGGAGCGAAGCGAGCGAGGGGGGGAGGGTGTGGGAGGGGGGTGTCCCCCTCCCACGGTAGGGACCTTTTGGGATTTTCCACTTGAAATCGTGCAATCTGGTGCATACCTAAGAAGAAAATTTGTAGTTATCTTTCCTACCTTGTATTACACATATATTGTAATAAACACACATATTGTTCATGTTTAATATTACATGAACAATCATAACTCATAAGAAAAGTTATTAAGTTGATAATTATTTATCACTTTGTACCATTACTTTGTAATTTTTAATTAAACTGAGATGATGCACCATACTCAATCTTTCTACATCATGATTTGTTGAATACATGTACAGTATTTAAATAATGGGCAGCAGAGGCTAGATTTTGATTTTTTTTTTACTTGTGACTTTTATTTGGCTCCCCATATGAATTCTCATTTAATTATTATTTTTTTACATGAAATTATTGAATACATTTAAGAATTTACTTCAGTTCCTGTTCATTTTATAATGTTATATCACTGTTTTTCCTGACAAAGTGAAGACACTGTATATATGTTTATTCAACTTTTTTAAGGAAATAAATGAAAATAAATGAAAATAAAATAAATGAATTAACTTCCGATTGCGATCGGAAGTTAGTTTTGAATATTCGCGGAGCGCGAGCCTGCATATTTTATCTATGGCAATGATTGACATAGATAAAATGGGCGTGGAGAACAACCTCTTTCCCCTCCATCTAATAGGAAACGAGGGATCGAGGATAGAGATAAAGACATGGAGGAAATAGAAGGTAACGTAGGAAGATGTCAAACATGACCTTTTCAAAAAAACCCTCCCCTGTTTGGCCGCTACGCCCCTCCCATATCATGTTTTACCAAGCTGCCACTCACCCACAGTGCCCTCTTAAAAACTAATGGATCCAGATTTTACTACTGGAGAGAAAGTCACGTTTTTCTTACAATTCATACAACTAAAAATTGTTTCGAACGACTTTAATGATTTTCCAAAGGTTTGCATCAGCAACAAGCAAATATGCATTAATGGTCTGCAAACTAGCAGAAGCATATACAATTTATTCAAGATACTTTTGAAAAGACTAGTCTCGCTATTGTTGTTGTTCCACTTATGCCATTCTTTAGATTTATCGGTTATTGTAACCAGTGAAACGCTCGCCGGTACGCAAAGTTTCCCTTTTCACATTCACTGATCCAACCGCTACCACTTTTCATATCAGTCTTCCGCCTTTCTGTCCATTTCCTTTATCTCTCCTTCTCTATGCATTCCCTCTGTCCTCCTTTCTCTATTCCAACCTCTCTGTATATCTTTCTTTCAGTTATTACTTTCATAAGATCTCTATATCTGTAAGTTCTTCTGTCTCATCCTCTATTTTAATGATCTCGTTTAGCTCTCTATTTACGACGATTCGTTTAAAGCCCCTCTAAAGTGTAAGGAGCCAAAAATTTGCCACAATTTGGATAGCAAAATTTCACTTAAATTGTATGTCCTAAAAGAGCAGTTGTAGGTCCTACAAGGGCAATAGAAATGCCATAGATAAGAATAAAAGCAATAACCATGCACTTGGAAGGCATTTGCGGTCTTAAACAAGAACTTGACCCTTTATGTGAAATTTTACCATCGAATTGTTGGGGCTCCCAACACTTTAGAGGGGCTTTAAAGGTAGTGTATCCCTTTTGCAGCCAACATCGAATTCTATAGAAATTTGCAGGAATCATCAGTATGTCACGTATGTCCTATATCTGTGAAATTTAAACGTTTAAAGGAAATACAAAGTTTTGGTATGGGATCATGAATTTGGTTCAAATGAACATATTGGAAGCATATGCGATCCTACCACCATCACTGATCATTGTCGGGATTGAAATCGGGTCTAAAGTTATGAAATTAAAAATAATAAACTATTTATGTTGTATAGCTCCCTCTCAAGGTCAAGATATTATTTAAGCTATAAAATAATGTTTCTTGACTAAAATCGACCGACAAGCTATTCCCATTTGGAAAATATATATCACAACTACACATTTAGAGATTTTCATGATTGCAGCTACTAGTGTGCGGCCGTAGGCGCTATTTGAAATTTATCAAGATTTACCGGGAGCACCGGAAAATTTTTATATTCAATATTTCTCGAAAGCAGAAGTGTTTTAGGGGCTAAATTTTCTAGTGCTTACAATACATCAACAGGGGCATCCAAATATATAAAAAAAAAATGTAAAGAATCGCTATCCATCCAATTTTCAAAATTTCCCAAAACTTTGTATTACCTTTAACGGTTAGCAATGCGAGGGAAACTGTTTATTCTCTGGAATTCACTGTCAGACACTGTTGAATGACTGACTTTTAATAATTAATAACATACCGTGCGTCCCCCCAAAAAAACTATACACTTTTGAAATGGCTGCCGAATAAAGAATATATGATTCTGGGGGAACAGTTTTATATATATGGAAAGCTCATAAACTCAACATTCATACGATACCAAAAAGTCCGAAAATAATTCGTGCTTGGGTGAGCACTGCTCACTTTTGTAAAGGATATGAAAATTAGGTTGCGCAGGAATTAGCCTTCCAATTTGTAAGAGGTAAATTCTTTGGAGCTTACAAAATTGAGGGTGATATGATACATTCATGATTTGCTGAGTGAATTTCATGGTTTATAAAACCAAACTTGTATGCATGAGTGAACAGGATTTTTTTTGCATTTTTTATTGTAGCATTGTAACTTTCCCTGGTAGACTCAGTGGTGTGTTTATTGGAGTCAGGATGGGGTGATGGTACATGTTGTAATTTCCATGTTACAAACTGTTATTTTTTACATCTGTGACTTTGAATAAAAACCTTCACCCCACATTTCAATTACCATTTACCTGAAGAATAAGTAGCCGACATCTTCGACATCTCTTTTTTCAACAAACTGTATTTGAATATTCAATTTACATAATCCCTACCTGGGTATTAAGTAAATCAATGAGATGTTCAACTTATCTTACAATAACTGAAATGTGGGGTAGAGCAATTATTAAGTCGGACGTTGGTGGCATTTCGACTCTAAAACCACTTAGATAAAGATCATTGAAATCACTTAATCAATATATTTTGATGTGCTTTATTGACAAAAATGAATTTCTATGCTTAAATGAAACAATACTGCAATAAAAAATGGGAATACAATATTTCCGCACCAGTATTGATGTGAGTGATTTTTAACATAAGGAGTTAATATGTTACCAACTAAAACACAGTTAAATAATAATAATTACATTTATAGGGCGCTTTATACAGATGTTTCTAAGCGCACAGGTGGTACTGTCTAACTTAGTATAATTATTCAACTATTCAACATGTTCAATACCTTAAAAGCAACTAAATAAATAAAATATTACGAATACTGGTTTGATGAACAAACCTTATTTTGTTTTTCTATTTAATGTTTTCTTTTTATTGATGGTAATTTGAAGATACCGTAGATTTGGAGTCAGAAAAAGCGAGTTACATAATCGCTAAGTTTCGGTTTTTAAAGATATCTTATTACGCCGCTTGACAAAGTACAGAGCAAGACGTCAGCAGTTGTCGAGAGACAAATTTGTCTATTTGTGACGCCAGATTGTCGCCTAAGAAGTGAGTTTTTGTATAGTTGACATTGAGCATTCAGTAATTTCATTTATGTGTGAAAGAAGTATGAGGAATGTATGATTTTCAGAGCTCAAGCAAAAGGAATAATCTGGTATTGAAATGTACATTTGTATTTTGAACATGTGCAGGTATTTGAATTTATTGCATACGTGTAAAGGTATTTGGTTTGAACGTAGGTGGCGTTTTACGAATTGTAGACGTGGCTCGTAATTTGAAAGGGGAAAGTTCCAATGATATTACTAATTATCTATTTTGGTTATAAACCAGTGAAAGATAACCAGTTCATGCATTTAGAGCAATTTAGAATGTGGTATATATAAAATATGATCGCTTATATCGATCTTTTAAGAAATATTAAATATATGATGAATTGTAATGTATAAATTGTTTCATCCAAAAATGCGATGGACAAGGTCTTAAATTTGTTACTTGTTAGAACCAGGGAGGGCAAGTGAAATTTATAGTTTGAAGAATTGGTGATAGAAATTAAAGAAATGACTATATTTGTCATTTCTTTGTTAGTTATACATGCATTTTTCGTATGGTCATTTAAACTAGATTTAGTCTTTGGAGATTAATTGGTTCTGTGATATTGACATGATAGAATATTTAGATACAATCAAAAGTATATTGTATTTTTATGAAATACATAGTTTAGTTGAATTCAGTTGTAACCCATATGAGAATAGGAAAGGAAAACTCTTATACATGTTTTAGAGAGTGAATTCATTTATTGGTAACATAACACATACATATATTTATGAGTCATTTGATTTATATCTTTGCAGATTTGAATACAATAAAATATACAGTTTCAAGTGGCAATCTGGTACGGTGTGACTGAGTTCCCTATTGATCCAAATACAATACAATACAATTGAGTTGAATGGAATTAATTACTTGTGTGCACCTCCAGTACACTATAACTGATTAAAAAGGTAGGTTTTGAGAAGGGTTTTGAATGATTCAATGGATGGGGCATTTTGAATAAGGGGTGGGAGTTTGTGCCAGAGGGCGGGGGCAATCGATGAAAAGGCATGGTCACCATAACGGGTTTTTGTTCGTGGGCCGTGAATTAAATGCATGGAGGAAGATGAACGGAGCAATCTGGCAGAAGAGGAGGATCGAAGGGACACTAGGTCAAGAAGATATTTAGGGGCAAGGTTATGTGTTCACTGACTACAATACAAAGGTATCAATACATCACAGTCATGATTCAACGACTATTATGAAATCAACACGTTTGCACTATCTACGTCCAGAGTATGCGTATCAAGAAAAGAAGTGGTCCAAGCTTGGTACCCTGTGGCAGTGGCGGATCCAATGGCGGGGGCCCGGGGGGCCCGGGCCCCCCCCCCCCCCCTTGAGAAAAAAATCATGTAAAATCACGCGATTTTTACATTTTTGGGGGGTTGGGCCCCCCCCCCCCTGGCGCTCAAGGGGGGGGTGCAAATTTTAAAATTTCCGAGGACAAAAAAAAAAAAAAAAAAAATGTGCTCACTACCCCCCCCCCCCCCCCCCCCCCCCCACTGAGCGACTTTTCGGCTGGCTGAGTCGTTGCGATTTTTTTTTTGGACTCCAAAAAAAAAAAAAAAAGTGTCCGCTTACCCCCCCCCCCCCCCCCCCCCCCCCCCCCCACTGAGCGACTTTTCGGCCGGCGCGATTTTCAAATTTTCGGGAGCAAAAAAAAAAAAAGTTGGGCCCCCCCCCCCCTAAGAAATCCTGGATCCGCGCCTGCCCTGTGGGACAGCTACTGCGGCGCCCTCTTCATATCCTCGGACAGTAACCATGCAATGGTACCAGACACGGAATTTTCTATGCTATCAGCAAAAAGGGAAATTATGTCTGACAACTATCATATTTATTAAACCTATTTCAAAGTCGTCCTTAATGATTGATATTTTAGAACTGTTTTAAAAACCTTTCAACTATCAGCTATCTCATGGGCATTTCATTTTTTCATGGTTATCAATCATTTTGTAAAAACCTATCGATGTTTAAAATGTATCCAGTGAATTTCTGAGACAATTCCTACAATCCACAAAACACATTCTTTTTGCCTCAGAGTTTTTTAAAAGATAAATGATGAGCTGCACCCATGAAAAGCTCCACGAAATCGTGCCAAAGACATTGGTCAAAACCGGTGACAACGGTTTTCACATAGTAAATTATACAAGGTGTCCAGACTATACAGAAAGTGGCCGTCGAAAGTAGAATTTTGGCAAATACTTTCATCCCTCTCCTGCGTCGATCACGGTTCATCTTGTGATCAAGTACGACATCGATTTGCGCCTTACCACGACCACGCTCTGTAAAAGGAGAGTTCGTCGTCATTACTTCTTCGTTAACAGGGACAGTACTGCGAAGGTTTTCAAAGTGTCCGACCGAATTTCTCGAGTGACGCGCAATGAGTAGTAAGCGGAAATTCAACATTGATGTAATGACCAGTGTTGCACAAACAGGAACTATTTGAAAGCCGGTGTGAACTATAGACGTCCATTTCGTGTTTGAACTTGTATCTTGGGCCAAGCAACGTTCCGTCAAGAGTTTTATGAAGGGTGACTCTGGAATTGGTAGATATATCCCACAGCAAAGGACAATCACTAAAAAGATCATCGCAAGAGTAAAATAAAATCTTGTTCGGGTCACGATCGTGTAATATCGTAGTGGTCTCATAACGAGAAGATAACGATTAAAACTTACCCCACAGAGGCAAGCCATTACGAATATGTAAGATACGTGATACGCAAAAGGAAACACCATACTTATGATGGTGCAAAACTCCTTAGTTTTGTCTGGTGTAAACCATAGAATGTACCAAATGCTCCAACTGATTCCCAACAGCAATATCTGCTACTGCAAGGACCTCATAAAGAATTCGCATGTATTCTTGGAGATCTTTTTGGTATTTATAACGACTAAGACCATCGTATTCAAAATCAAGCAGAGAAAAGTTGTCAAAATTGGAACTGTTTCACCCGTCGGGCCACCACTACCTGCCGCAACGTTGGTATCGTTAATCATGCTCAAAGCTTCTGTAGTCGCCATTTTGAAGAACACACCCTGTAAATACTCAGAGTTCAGAGTATTACATCAAAAGGTTAGGAGAGTACGGAAGGACGGTCTTTAATTGCGAATTATACCGCTCTTAATGTTCATCTTCATCAGACTAAGTACTACAGACTGTAGATTGAGGTAGATACGAGAAAAATTGTATGAACAGTTCATGCATTTTCCACAGAAAGTGTTTCGTCTCTGTGATTACGTGCGTTTTATTCCAACGATTGCGTGCCAATGAGATGATGATAAATAGATAGGAGCAGAAGTAATGAGATATAACGAGATGGCAGAAACGTGACTGAAAGATTGATGAAGTTATTATGCCAAAATATGAAACTGGAAAGCAAACATGACGTGACCATTAGCCTACTTTACTATTTTTAGGGATTGCAGTAGTTTAAAACCTCAATAATTTTGTGTCTCGATTCCCTTTTTTGTTTAAAGAGAGAGGGGGCAGGGGAGAGTTCTGAACAACACCGTGCACTATTTACATGTTTCAGACTACCAATCGTGTCTGCCAATTGCAATCAGGTCTATATTCATGTTTCATTTATTTATGAGAACAAATTAGATATCGGTTGCTAGGCATGATTATATTAACATAGGAACGGGAACTATTAAAGGGAGATATATCTTTGAAATATGATGAAACTATATCATTCGAAATCACACTTCCTACTAAATAGTCATCTGCTTGATGATAACATCTACTCGTGATAGATTTTATTTCACATCTCACCATGTTACCGTTGGTATAAAGATGACAGCCTTTAGCAACCAAAATAAGTCTAAGTCAGTGGTCGTAATTTGCCAGAAATGGAGAAATAGGTATTTTGGCGTTTTTTTTTTTTTTTTTTTTTAATTGTTAGCATTAACATGTTTGACTCCAATTTGTTATGCAAATATTATTATCCTCCATACTTTTAAAAAGGATATCATCTTGTATACAAATCAATCCGCTTTTATTTGATTTCTCGAACACGAACAAAATGAGGTTCTGTTAGAGGTAGTCCACCTAGAATTTATACATGGTTCCCCCGGATATATATAGTACCGAACGACCTTTTACAACATCACAAGTCACGTCTATGAACAAAATAATTGGGTTTTGCCCCCTCACGAGGTAAAAGGTTGCCAGGCAAGATAACAAGATTGTGTCATCAACGTATGGAAATCTAATGGGCCATTTTCGCCGCTGTGAATGCATCGAATTATTGTGTGGGTGTATCTTTGTTGAACGATGGTAATAACTCGAAAGCTATTCCCTAATGAAACCATGTATACTCGACTTTGCCAATATAATTTTGGCGACAGGTTTGTCATGTCTATTATGTTTGCACTTAGTTTATTGCCCAGAAGAGGGTAAGGAAAAGCCAGTGTACTAAAAATGACTTTAAAAAAAAAAATTAAAAATGTATTTATTGTTTTCTTTCTTTATTCATTTACTTATTCTTTTAGTCATCTATCTATTCTTCCATTCATTTAATAATTCTCCAATTGTGAGATGAAACAACCTGATCAGTTCGAATGTTGTTCTTCGTTGTGTCAATTCCACTCATTTATCACCTTAGAAAAGAGTCAGTCGTTAATCGAACCAAAGTTACTGACAAATTTCGCTTGAATCGCTTGCACGTGTCAGGTATAAAACCATAGAGAATGTATTTTAGATCGTTACATCATAAAACAGTAAGATTATATTATAAAGGACACGAATTATGCGAAAGTAAGTACTATACCTCTGCCGGTACAAGACTCTTGATTTGATTTGATTTGATTTGATTTGATTTGATTTATTGGTTTCTGCATCTTTTTTCTTTTTTTCATCATACATTTTCATGAACATAATATGGTTTGATACAATATTTTAAGTGTATATAATTTTATACAGATAATAAACGAAATTAAACAAATATATTGAATTCATAATTAACATACATTAGATGCAGGAGGGCTACAGAAATAAGCAAAGTAGCTTGACGTGCCCGCAGCTCTCAACTTAGATACAACAGTAAAAATATAAATAAAAAAGAGTGTGACTTGCAGAGAAGAAAAGAAAGGGGAGAGAAGGAGCGTTGGTAATAATACAATAAATCCATTACATATGCTGATTGAATGCAGGTTCATTCATGAAAGGAGAAACGATGAAATGTGCCAGGTGTTAAAAATTTAAACATGTTTAACTTTTTGCGTCTATCTCGCGTATCCATTTGCGTCCCTTGTACAGTTACGTAGGCTGGCGTAGGGTAGCGTACGCTCGGCGTAGTCGGTACGCAACACTACGCAACTCTACACAAGGCTCGGTGTGAAAGCCCCTTTAGGAAAAAAACAAAAAATGTATTACATTATGGTACACGACAAACGGGAGAGTTGTCCGTGAATGCGTTTTAATCCACTGACCAAATTGTCATTTGGACCGATTTATTTCAAGCTGTCGTTAATGCAGTTGGTGATTCATATTTACAACTCTATACCTGTGGCTATTAGGGCTTTGATTATTGAAATATTTTCGTTTACAATATTGGAAAACTTTTTCAACAAAATAATTTTATCATGTCAAGATCCATCATCAATTATCAGGTTATACGGCAGGTACTAAGGTACTATTTTTCAGCGTTTCAATGTTTCGACAAACTTGATAAAAATTGGTGTTTAATGCCAATTTATTGGCCAACACCGAAAAGCTACCTTTATTTTTTTTTCAACTATCAGCTTTCTCGTGGGCAATTCATTTTTTCATCGTTCTCGATCATTTGTAATAAACCTTTCAATCTCTAAATGTAATCTAATCAATTTCTCAGACACTTCCTAAAAGCCACACAACACATTCTTCTTGCCTCAGAGTTTGTTAGGAGGTAAATGATAGGCTGTACCCATGGAAAGCTCCCTGAAATCGTGTCCAAGACATACGTCAAAGTCCGAGGCAACGGTGTCACATAGTAAATTATATAAGGTGTCCAGACCATACAGAAAGTGGCCGTAGTTAGTAGAATTGTGGCAAATCCTTTCATCCCTCTTCTGCGTGGTCGATCACGGTTCATGTTGAGATCAAGTACGACATCGATTCGAAGATTCTCTGGCAATTTGATAGGATCCTGATCTGTAGAATTGCGCGGATTAATGTCTGTACGATTGATTCGGATAGTAGGGAGAGCGTGTCCCCATGGTCCGACTGCATTTCTTAATTGACGAGCAATAAGTAGTAATCGAATATTCAATATTGATGTGATGACAATTGTTGCACAAATAGGAATTATTTGAAAACTCGTGTGCACTGTTGACGTCCATGTAGCCTTTGCACTGAGATCTTGAGTTAAACAACGTTCCGTCAAAAGTTTCATAAACGGTGAAGATGGAATTGGGAGATATATTCCACAAATTAGCAATATCAACAGAAAGACGGATGAAATTGTGAAATAAAATCTTGTTCTGGTCACAATCGTGTAGTATCGTAGTGGTCTTGAGACAAGGAGGTATAGGTTCAAACTGATTCCGCAGAGACATGCCATTACGGAAATATAAAGAACATGGAACACATAGGGAAAAGCCATGCTCAGGATGTAGCAAGTGACCTTCGTGTTGTCAATTGAAAACCAGAGAAGGAGCCAGACGTTCCAATTAAATCCTAAAACAATGTCTGCTACAGAAAGAATCTGATAAAGAATTCTCATGTATTCTTGGATCTCGGTTTGATGTTTAATAACAACCAAGACGATCGCATTCAGAATCAAGCTCAGACAAACTGAGACAATTTTAACAACTTCCTGTTGTAATGTGCTTATGACAACTGTACTATTTACCGTGATTAATACTTCTGTAGGAGCCATTTTACAAGATGAATTATCTATATTCCAGTTAGATATCCGTGTTGTTGCATGCAATCGTCAGAAGATTAGAAGTATTGTATAAAGGTACACTCTTTCCTGGCTATCGGTGTTTTTTCTTATCAAGACCAAGCAAGGCGGTCTCTTAAAATTGTGAAAGATGCATGAAACAGACAATACAACATAAACCTGAAACGGCAAATGAAAATGAAAATCTTTAGCACGCATCTGAGGTAAATTTCTTAAATTGGGTTATCGTACCATCGCTAGGAATATATATAACCATGGAAACAAATGGATTTGAACTATCAATATAGATCATGACATTTATGATGATATTAAGTGAGTAATTGACAGCTTGCTTGATTATTCTACTTAATAACTAATGAACCATCAACAAACCCCCGGCGACCGCTGTCCATCCGGAAAGTTTTGTTCGACAGAGCTTTGAGAGATAGCCTGTATTTCCCACATCATTAGCAGGACTGCCTCAGATTTTAGCACGTTTGTGTACATATTCATTAATTGCATGTAAAAATTCATCGATATGAAGTGAGTAATTGACAGCTTAATTAATGTTTCTGCGCTAGTAATAAATCATCGACAAACCTCGGACAACCGCTATATTCTTAAAACGAGTTCTTTTTTTCCACAAAGCTTTGAGAGCTCGCCTGTATTTCTTACATTTTTAATATGACTCCCTCAATTTTTAGCATGTTTGGAACAAATTCGTTATTGTTATCATCAACTTCATCAAGATATATTATAAATTGTATGCAGTTGAATCATATATATGAAACTATACAGAAAAACATGTAGAGTGCTGTTACTTATCAAAGGAAGTCAAAACTTGCTCTCGAAAAATCATTCTGACAAGAAAGAGAGAGAGAGAGAACAAAAATAAGAAGAACAAAAAATATGCATCCAATGAAGCGGGGCTTGATTATATTGGTCAATTATAAATGATTCTCTTTCCCGTGGTTCACATTTTATTCACAAAAAACTTTTTCATCGTATCGTACCTTCACAACAATTTCTGTAATGCAGTTTCTGTGATTTTTCAACACGAGAAGATGAGAGATAAAAATAAACACGCCCGACGTGGTCAAGCTACGTATACAGAATGGTCTTTATTATTAGATGGTCTTAAAGCGGCATCAGCTACTGCATGGTGGGATCTGCGAAGGGTCATGTCTATAGTTACATGTACATACAAAAGTGAGAGTGAATTAACACTTCCAACCATCCCTTTACTTCCTTTTAAATGTTAAACGTGATACTTAAAACTAGTGTTCCGTCAATGCCGGTTTTTCGGTCCAATACGAAACCCTGCCCTAGGCCTCTATAGACTATGCACATGCGTCAAAAGGTTAAGTATAGGCGTGTCTGCACTATCTCGAGATTGCCAAATATCCAGCTATTTGAATTATCCCGATCGCAAACTATCCAGCTTATTTGCGTCTTCATTAGACCGAAGTAGCAAATTAGCTGGATAGTTGGTCGGGATAATATCCCAAGATATCTCGGTCTAGTTTGCGGTTTTCCGTGTTTACTCGAGGTCAGTGGTTGCGAGGTCAGCGCTGAGCGGTATAGATCGCATGTGCGAACCGGAAATCGTTGTGCATGATGGGATCGGGATAATTGACTCCGTACTTCGGTCTAATGAAGACGGTCGCAAACTAGACCTTCTATTATTTCTCATATTTTCTCTTTTCTCCCGTCTTGTCTAGTCTAGTCTCTCTTTTTGTTGTTGTTGTTGTGTGTGTGTACACTTCTTGTTTTGTTATACCCCCTTTTCCCTATTGTATTCTTAGGTAGTCACAAATATCTATTCATCATGTTTTATCCGGCTCAGAGGGGACCCTAATAATTACAAGCTCTGCTTTTACCAGGGTCTCCTCGTCTTTCTTTTAATTAGCTATGTTTTTTTATCATTATCATAATTTGTTATTTTGCTTTGTAAATGTGTTATGATCCAATGTTGTGCTCTGTATGTCATTTGAAAGAAAGACGAATAAAATCTTATCTTATCTTATCTTATCCCGCTAGTTCGGAAATTGAAGGATATTTTTGCAAACTAGACCGAGATATCTTGGGATATTATCCCGACCAACTATCCAGCTAATTTGCCACTTCGGTCTAATGAAGACGCAAATAGCTGGATAGTTTCGATCGGGATAGTTCAAAATAGCTGGATATTTGGCAATCTCGAGATAGTGCAGACACGCCTTATGTTCTTAAAGACTGCATCTTAATTGGTCTATCGTGTGCGTTCACCTTCCCGGTTGTCTTCTTCAATTGGTGCTTGTAAAGTCGGTTAGTTTTGAAGCAACGTGAGGGAAAGCTACCAAACACATTCGACTCGCTTCGGAGCTCGTCAGCAAGTAAATAATGGGCTCTAATCACGTATAGCATCCTGACAAAATATCCAAGACATTCATTGCATGATGATGTAACGGTGCTGAATAGAAGATCACATTAGGTGTCCAGACGACACAGAAAATGACAGTTATTAAGGAAATTGTGGCAAACCCAAGAGCCTTCCTCAAAGGTAGAAAGCAGAGAGTAGCTATGAATGGAGTGACATCAACATGGACTGCGGTGAAGAGCGGAATTCCACAAGGGAGCTTTCTTGGGCCTCTTCTATTTGTCATCTTCATAAATGACTTGCCTAAGGAAGTTACTTCCAAGATTATACTCTTTGCTGATGACACCAAATTATACAGAGAAGTAGGAAATCAGGTAGACTCTTCACCACTTCAGACGGACCTGACAAATCTCACATTATGGGCTGAGATGTGGCAACCACCCTTCAACCAAAGCAAGTGTGCAGTTATTCACCTGGATAGAAACAACAGAAAGGACAATTACCACATGAAAGGAGAAGAAGTCAAGATATCCACTCTTGAAAAAGACCTGGGTGTACAAGTAGATGTCGATCTTAAGTTCCATGAACATGAATCTATGGCAGTAAACAAAGCATACCAACTTCTCGGAATAATATGACGCACCTTCACCAGGCTGGACACTAAGACTCTACCCCTCCTATTCAAGACATTAGTAAGACCACACTTGGAATTTGGTAACATCCTATGGCACTCACGCTGGAAGGAAGATGGCTACAAAGTTGAAAGGATTCGGAGGAGAGCGACAAAGATGACGCCAGAGACAAGAGAACTTCCCTACACAGACAGGCTAAAGATTTTCGACATACACTCTTTGCACTATAGGAGAAGGAGAGGCGATGACATTACAGTCTTCAAAATACTAAAGGGCTTAGTAAGACTGGACCCAAGTCACTTCTTCACCTTATCTCTCAATACTCGAACTCGAGGACACTCTCTATAAAAGATTTTCAAGGAAAGGTCTCGTCTAAACATAAGGAAATGCTTTTTCAGCAACAGAGTGGTGTCCGACTGGAATAGTCTCCCTCAAGAAATAAAATGACTCGAACTCCATCGATATCTTCAAGATGAGACTGGATAAGCACTGGTGGTCTGAGCGATTCGATTTAAGTTAATTTGATATGATCAAAACCGTCCCAAATCTGCGCATGTGCAATAAGTAAAACTCTAGAACATAACCAACCCTGAATAAGTGACCGAGGAGTACAGGATCTACCTCTCCTCGTATCATGATGATGATTCCTCTTCTGCTTGGTCGATTACGGTTCATGTCGTGATCAGGTACGGCATCAATTTGTGTCTTTACTAGCGCTTTACCACGACCACGCTCTGTAAAAGATGATTTCTTTGTCATAACTTCATCATTAACAGGGACAGTACAGCGATAGTGTTCAAAGTGTCGGACCGAATTTCCGAAGTGATCCTCTTCACATTCTCGGACAGACATAAATGGTATCGGACACGGATTTCTCTATGCTATCAGACATTTTAAAGAATTCTGTCCAACAACTATCTATCTATCTAAGTATCTTCTTCCGGTTCAGAGGTTGATTGCAACATCTCTCCATTTCACTCTATCTTCTGCCATTATGGTGCATTCTTGCAGTTTTAGTCCACTCCAGTTCTTGACATTCTCTTCCCAGTTGATTCTGGGTCTCCCTCTCGGTCTACTTCCTTCCACTCTTCCTTCCAATACATCCTTTAAGAGTCTTTGGTGCCTTTAACATGACCAAAGTATTTGATTTTGCTCTCCTTAACTAATCCTACTAGTACAATTTGTTTACGCCCTGCCATGTGCAATATCTCTTTGTTGGTTTTCATTCGTTTCCAGGATATTTTCATAATTCTTCTGTAAATGCACATTTCAAAAGATTTTATTCTATTTTCCATGGCCTTGCTTATTGTCCATGTTTCTGCTCCATACAATAGGACAGACCAAACATAACAGCTTACTAGTCTCAACCTAAGCGCAAATTTCACCTTTCTATTTGTGAATAATCCTTTCATTGCCAGAAATGTATTCCGAGCAATTTCTATTCTTCTTTTTATTTCTGCTTTGCATCTGGCATCATTTGTGATATTTTGTCCTAAGTAGATGTAATTACTGACCTGCTCAATGATATGTCCATCGAGTTTCGAACATATTCTAGGCTTATTCTCTGTTCTACTAAAAATCATTGACTTAATTTTCTTGACATTCATGCTTAGACCAAACTCTTCACTTTTGACTTTTTACAATATCCAATACATGTTGTAAATCTGCTTCATTCTCTGCGCAAAGTACAGTGTCATCAGCATAACGTAAATTATTAATATTAACACCCCCAATACTAACACCTTTCATATCTGAAATTTTCCTGAATACCAACTCTTTGCACAAGTTGAACAGAGATTGGGACATAACGCATCCCTGACGTACTCCTCTTTTGATTTTTGTGTAACCTGTAAATTCATTGTTAATTTTGATGGCAGCTGTTTGTTCCCAGTAAAGTTTAGATATAGCATAATTGTTAAACTATTTCATAGTCAGCGATGGTGATTGACCCTTTAGAATCTTCTTGAAAACTTTTAAAGATTCAGCTCTCTCGTGGGCATTTCATTTTTCAGCGTTCTCGGTCGTTTGTAATAAACCTATCGATCTCTAAATGTAATCTAATCAATTTCTCAGACACTTTTTAAAAGCCACGAAACACATTCTTCTTGCCTCAGAGTTGGTTAGGAGGTAAATGATAGGCTGTACCCATGAAAAGCTCCCTGACATCGTGTCAAAGACATTCGTCAAAGCCGGAGGCAACGGTGTCACAAAGTTAATTATAAAAGGTGTCCAGACCATACAGAAAGTGGCCGTCGTAAGTAGAATTGTGGCAAATCCTTTAATTCCTCCCCTGCGTGGTCGATCATGGGTCATAACAAGATCAAGTACTGCATCGATTTGCAAATTCCCTGGCAATTTCCAGCTAGGATCATGATTCGTAGAATTGCGCGGATCAATTTCTGCACGATTGATTCGGATAGTAGGAAGAGGTTGTCCAAAAGGTCCGACTGCATTTCTTAATTGGCAATACTTATATGCTACATGATCAACTTTTTCTGATCGATCCCACACCATTTCTTTCAAACTGCAATCGCATGACCAGAACTCAACTTTGTCTTTCAGTCTAGAAATGAAGAGGGCCTGTGGTCATGACAATATACATGTACGATAGTTAAATAATGGTGCTGTTTACATATAAGGTCCCCTGGTATATATCTTTACTTTATTTTTAGAATGTGGAAAGGTTCCAGATAAGATGAAAAAAGAGAAAGATACACCAATTCATAAAAAGGGACCAAACCGATTTCGGTTATGCCAGTGCTAGCTAAAGTATTTGAAATAACGAATGGGCGATTAAAACAGTTTATAGAATCAAATAAAAAAAAAATACCATCATCAATCTGGATTTCCTGCAGCACTAAATTATCATTGACAATCTTGTCCAAAGTCATTTTTAATGTCATAAATGACGGTCAAGCTACACGTGGATTTTTTTCTTCAAATAGGCGTTCGATTTTATTTTTCATGGATCTTTATCATATGCTGGGGTAGGCCACTAGTGGGTGCTTATGACAGGAGTTCTATCTTTCAGGAGAAGTAATTACTAAAAATCACCGCGTTGACTCGATTCATTATGAATGAACAATCATCTCTCCTTCTCCATTATTTGCATTGATAATGCCTACACCCACGTCTTGTCACACGCAACGGAGCTAAACTGTCATAACCAAGTCTAATATACATCTCTCATTTTCGGATGTATATGACGGCATGGTCTCACAACGTTATATATTCATGTCAATTAATTGAGTGGCTCTTTGAAGGAACTTAATTGGATATTGGTCCGTTCATTTATGTTATTAGGAACGTGCAGGTTTCTGAAGGTAATTACTTGGATCAGCACTCTTTCGGATGACACTTCCATTATGACTCTTCCTTCTGCAGTTGCGTGACATGGGTAAGGTCATTGATTGGGGGCAGGACGTGGGGTGAGGCCATAATGTATTATTTTCACGTTCCCTTTCCCGCCTCTACCTTCTCTCTCTTTCTCTTACACTCTCTTTCTCTCCATCTCGCTCTCTCTCTTTCCTTTCCCTCTCTCTTTGTTGTTAGATTTAGGGCACGTGGCCAGTCAGGCGCGTACGCAGGGGGGGGGGGGGGGGAGGTTTGGGGGGTTAAACCCCCCCCTTTGTTAATTTTTTGTGTGTAAACACCCCCCAAAACCCCCTAAAACCCCCCCCCCCCCTTTTGGATTTTTTTTTTTCCTTTTTTTTTTTTTAATTATTTATAAAAAAATAAAAAATAAAAAAAGTTATTCCCATGACCGACCTAAAAAAGGTGACCTTACCCCCCCCCCCCCCAACTGGTCAAAATGTCAAATTTCCAAATTTCGAAAGTGTCCTCTTACCCTACCCCCCCCCCCCCCCCCCCCCCCCGCTTATTCAGCGGTCGGCTGAGTCGTTGCGATTTTTTTGGGACCAAAAAAAAATAAAAAAAATGTGTCCTCTTACCCCCCCCCCCCCCCCCCCCCCCCCCGCTTATTCAGCGGCTGGCTGAGTCGTTGCGAAATTTTTGGACCGATTTATAAATGTTAAAACCCCCCCTTGAAAAAATCCTGCGTACGCGCCTGTGGCCAGTACAGTCCTTATCTAAGCCTCTGTCATCCTGTAATCATTGTCATGTAGTGTCATGTATTTTGCCATGCGCAGTCTTATTCCAGTTGGATCAGGATTTTCTAACATATAATATATAAACCATGATTTTTAAAAAGGTATCATAATTGATGATCATAAATGCAGATTGACAACACTAATCAGAGACTTCAGGTATGGATGATGTATTGTTATTGGATACTTTAAGAGCACAGATATCCACAACTCAAGGTGCTGAAGGTGCTTCAATATTACTCGGGCCCTCGCTAGGCTACCACAGAGTTCAAGGAATTTTTCCCAACTGGCATCTATTCAACACCTGGATGGAGAGTGTCCAATGTAGATTGGTGCCTTTCCACAGACGCTAGTACCGACAATCTGTCTGTTTACTCACATAAAACAAATTGGAGCATCTCTCTCAATGTGGAATAATTACTGGTATTCATTAGTATAATGCTTGGAATCATAGGGTTTTTTACTGACTGATTGCATTAATTGGTGACATTGTGGAAATTGACAATAAAAAGCGATACAATCTCAGAAAAATGGCAGATTTCGAATCACTTGGGAATGAAACGGCAAGGGAAGCTGAACACCTAGATCCTAAAATAGTGTTCTTCTTAATTGTATCTCTCGTTCTCTCCTCTCTTTTGAATGGAGCTGTACTGATTGTCATCTATCATCAGCAAAATCTCCAAAATTACATGCGAGTTCTCTACCAGATTTTGACAGCATCTGATTTGATCTTGGGAATTACCTGGAGTCTTTGGAGCATGCTCTGGTTTTCGTTCAGTGACCACAAGACATGCTTGGTCGCCAGTATGGTTTTCCCGTTCCTGACTTTCGTTGCGCTCTGGTCCGTCATGGCATGCCTTTGCGGTATCAGCTTCAACCTTTATCTCCTAGTCACAAGGCCTCTCCGCTATCACACAATCGTAACCAGAAAAAGATTCTTCTGTATACTTGCAGGCACTTATTTGGTGATAGTGCTGGCTTGTGGAATCGTATTTCCGGTCCCAGAATCCCCCTTAATTATCCTCCTCATAAGGCAATGTCAAAGTAAGCTAATGCTGCAAAATTCGGTGACGAGGATCGCCTATGCGTATGAAGTTTTCCCTGTATGCGCAACGATATCTTGTACAACGGTCATTTATGTAAAGTTACTGTTCATTGCAAGGCAGAAAGAAAACGAGGTTGAAAACATAGAAAGACCCCGCGATAATGTTGCCGGAAATGTGGGGATGGACCAAAAACTTGCTCAGCCGCAGAATCGAGCCGACCTGAATACTGTTTGCAACGCGGTACGTCGACATAGGAGACGATTCAAAGGATTGGTTACGATTCTTCTTTTAACGTTTTCTTTATGCATTGCATGGATACCTTTCCTGTTCACCAGAATCAACATGAATACAACATTGATGACTATTTTAATTTGTTTACAGTTATGTTACACCTGGATACAGCCCATTGTGTACTTGTTGACGAATTCTGAAGCAAGGAAGCTATTTTTGCAGTTTGTACGGTGTTGGCGAGCTAATGAGCCATTGAACTGAAGAAATTAAATTACGAGGTGTTTGAAAGCGTTGCAACCGTTGAAAGAACAATTTGGTACACGGCTGACAATCTTAAACGAAATAAGCTTCAGTGTTACGAACGGATTCGCACCATATTCTCATGAATCAATTAAAACCAGATCAATCTCACGACTTCAAAATCATTTTTTTTTACAAAAGAAATATTCGACGCACGACGCCCTACAGATTTCATTGTTGAATAAACTTGTAGTAATAATAGTAATCAAAATGATAATAATAATCAAAATAACAAATGAATTAAGTCCATAATATATAAAATTGTGGTTGACTAATCAAAACCTAATAATGTGTAATTACAGGAAATGCATCTACAATCTGCTTTCACGTAAATACAGATATATAATTTGATCTAATTTAAACATGTGACTAAGTGCTTGTTTTAATATTTATATATGATGTTATCCGTGATTTTGTATCTGAATAAAGATTTATTACAACAACAAAAAATACAACAACAAAAAACTCTATCTTCAATACATTATCATGAGGATTTTGATTTTGATATCCATTCCATCATTCACCACGCTGCCACTCTAGAGCTGGTGGTGTTGGAGTTCTTCTTCGCAATGGGGTCAAGATGAAAGTCAACGATGGTCCAACTTATCAATCATTTGAGCATATGGATATGAACATTTGCTCCATGGCCACCTCTTTTCGTCTGGTGGTCATCTATCGCCCGCCTCCAAATAAGAAGAATAAACTTACAATCGCAAAGTTCCTGGATGATTTTGGGAGCTTTGTTGAATCGCTTCTGTCTCATCCTTGCAAATTTGTTCTGGCTGGTGATTTCAATGTTCACTGGGACTCTACAGAAAACTCTGAAGCTGTTTCCTTCAGTGATCTGGTGACTGCTCCAGGGTTCAAGCAACACATTACTGTGCCTACCCACAATGCCGGACATATATTAGATCTTTAAATTACTGACTGTGATGACACTTTCGTTTCTGCCGTCACAGTCCTTAAAGAACTTCCGTCTGACCATGCGGTCGTGAAATGCCTCATCGACATTGCCCATCCTCCTCCTATGAAGAAAACTGTGTGTTATCGCAAGTTACGTTCTGTGGATATGTCTTCTTTTAAATTTGACATTAAAAACTCTTCTCTTGCAACGTGTCCTGAAAATGACCTGGATTCGCTTGTTGTTCAGTACAACAACATTCTCCATGGTATTCTTGACCACCATGCGCCTAAAAAAGAGAAGACTATTGTTGTTCGCCCACATTCCCCGTGGTTCTCGGATTCTCTTCGTAAAGAAAAACAGGAAAAGAGACGATTTGAGCGGAAGTGGCGAAAGTCTGGTCTTACCGTCGACAAGGACATTTATACCCAACAGTGTAAGATATATCATGACCTCTTGTCCAACGCCAAATTAAGCTATCATATTAATGAGATTTCCCAGTGTGACGAACACAGCCTGTTTCGTGTAATTGATAAACTTTGCCATGGTAACCAGGTTCCTAAGCTCCCACAGCATGAAGATCCAAAAGATCTGGCGGACAAGTTTGCGGACTTTTTCGACGACAAGATAAGAACCTTGGGAGACAGAATTGATGCTACACAGCTGCCTCCACTCTCTGTAGAATTGCTTGAAGTCTGCCAATCTACCTTTACTGATTTTGACATCTCGACTCCTGTGGACGTTTTGAAATTAATCAAACAGACTTCTAAGACATCCTGTGAACTTGATCCTCTTCCATCGTCTGTTTTCACGGGATGCATCGATGAACTTGTTCCTACCCTGACAAAGATTATCAACCAATCTTTGTCGTCTGGCTACTTCCCTGCACATTTCAAGGAAGCTTCGGTCCGACCTTTGTTGAAGAAACCACATTTAGACGCAGAGGTCTTTAGTAACTACCGCCCTATTTCCAGACTTTCATTTGTATCAAAGCTCATTGAGAGGGCGGTAGTCAGCCAAATTCAAAATTATCTAAATGAGAATAATCTGTATAGTTCTGCTCAATCTGCATATAGAGCTTTTCACAGCACAGAGACAGCTCTTGTTCGTGTCCAAAATGATATCTTGTGTGCTCTCGATAAGAAACAAGAAACAATATTAGTGCTTTTAGATTTTTCTTCTGCGTTTGAAACAATTGATCGTCATTGTCTTGTACAACGATTATCCTCACGGTTTGGGATAAGTGGAACTGCTTTGCAGTGGTTCATATCTTATTTGACTGGTCGTTCTCAGTCTGTTTCAATTAATTCTGTCTCCTCGAAGAAACACAATATGTGGTGCGGGGTCCCACAGGGCTCTGTCGCCGGCCCGTTACTTTTTATTATGTTTACGTCTCCCTTGCAAGATATCATATTGGCTCACAATATATCATGTATGACATATGCAGACGACGTGCAATTGTACCTAACATTTGATTCTGGAAATCGCTCTTCTTCTGTTCAGAAGATGGAAAATTGCTTAAAGGATGTTAGAACCTGGGCATTTCAGAATAAGCTTTCTCTTAATGACTCTAAAACCGAATTTCTTCATTTTCATTCCAAGTTTTGTTCTCATGTCCCACAAATCAGTTTACGAATTGGGCAGTCTGTAATTAAGCCATCCGTTATGGCCCGTAATCTTGGTGTTGTTATGGATTCTTCCCTTACTTTGTCTAAAAATGTTGATGCCATTTGTAAATCTGCTTTTGTAGCTATAAGGAAAATAGGGAAAATTCGTAGGTTTCTCGACCAGAATACAGCCCATCGTCTTATTCATGCTTTCGTCACATCTAGGCTAGATTGTTGCAATTCCCTTCTCTTTGGTCTTCCTGCAAAAATAACCTCAAAGCTCCAGCGTATCCAAAACACAGCAGCTCGTCTTGTTTCTTGTGTTCCTCGTACTTCTCACATTACCCCTGTTCTTCAAAAACTTCACTGGCTTCCTATCACTTCTCGCATTACCTACAAAATCCTCCTCCTTACTTTCAAGACTTATCATGGTTTTGCTCCTTCATATCTTTCTGAACTCCTTCCTCGATACACTCCTGTCCGGACTTTGCGATCTGCTTCTCAATCTCTCCTCTCTCGGTCTCACACTATTTCATACAAACAGTACGGTCAACGTTCTTTCGTTTATGCAGCTGCTTTTCTTTGGAACAATCTCCCCCTTCAAATTCGCAATGCTAGCTCTGTAAATTCTTTTAAAACAATACTAAAAACACATCTCTTTAAGTCTTGTTCCTGAATAGCTCTTTTGACCTTTTGCCTTTTAATATATTTTGTGTAGATTACCGTAGGATACTATTAATTTAAGAACTATTTGTATTTTGGTTGTAAGTGATTTGTAATTATGTACATGTATTATTTTCATTTGCAAAGTTTAATGGTAATTTAAATTGATATAATTTGTAATGCAAATTCTGTTTCCTTTACTTATCAGCTATTTTCTTCTAAACCGCTTAGAGGCAATTTTGCAATTTGCGGTATACAAATATCTTATTATTATTATTATTATTATCCTACGTATGACGTATTTTCATTAGGGTATTGCAAAAACGTACTCGTATCTTGATAGCTCTATTATAGTCAAGTCAATATTTCGACAGTAGATATTAATGGTTGACTTATAGTTCCCCTTAATTGCGCATCTATTACTTCCTTTCGATCCGCTGTCATATTAAACAATAGTTGATAGATCATTTTAATTTGAAATCATCAAACCTTTCATTGCCTACTATTTTGAAAATATTATCTCCCATATGATTGGCCTAATATCTAGCGCCGTATTTCTTTATGATGTGTAAAATAGTGTCCAGAGCTCGATAGGCCTAGCTTTATAAGGTCCCCTTTTTCTCAACCACGGCTAGTTTGCCATCAAATTTCGTTAAGGAGAATGGGTAGAAATACCCACGAATAGCAGATCAATTTTCGCTGTACATTTGTCTTTTTGTCTTATCGGATTCTATTGAGCAAAATGGCCTTGGGGAATTCAGTGAATGTAACGATAACGGAAACCCTTGACCCCGAAAGTGCCATCTTCTACATGTTAACTATTGTTCTTTCGGTCATTTCCAATAGTCTTGTATTGTTCGTACTCCGCCATCAGAAGGAGCTCCACGATAACATGCGAGTTCTTTACCAGATCTTGGCAACATCTGACCTGATATTGAGCATCAGTTGGAGCACTTGGAATATGATTTGGTTCTCGTTTAAAAATGAACAAACTTGCACCATCATAAGTATGGTGTTTCCTTTCGTTTACATGGTGTCGATATGGTTCGTAATGCTTGCACTGTTCGCCATTAGTTTCAACCTGTACCTTCTGATCACAAAGCCCCTTTGTTATCCTACGATAGTGACCAGGACCAGATTGTTTGTCACACTTGGATCTGCTGGAGCAACTACGATGCTGGTGTGTGCAGTTTACCTGCCGATTCCCGAATCGCCATTCATTCGTCTCCTGATACAACATTGCAGAATGAGAGACGCGCGACCAACGGCGGAATGGCCATCGGTGGTGTTTATGTTTCATCTTCTAATCCCCATTCTTGCAACGATGCTCTTCACAAAAGTCATCTACATTCGACTCTTGCTGATTGCTTGCCAGAAAAAGAAAACTGTCGCCCATCATCAAGCCCCTGTGTTCGGTAGAATTGAACATGTTGATGCAGAGACGCCGAACGTCGTGAAACAACAGACTGGTCGGCCACAAAGAGGACATGGTCCCCAAATCGCCAACCCACGAGGGGTGCCAAAGGACTCACCACAGTTCTTCTGCTCATAGGGTCTTTCTACATCGTGTGGATATCCTTCATTGCATTTTTCTCACGATCATGGAACCATCGCGATCTCGCCATCCTTGATAAATTCGCAGTCAGCAATACATGGGTTCAACCCATAGTATACATATTGACAAACCCCGAAGGAAAGAGGATATGTTTGAAGACTCTACGGTGTGACCGAGGAGCCCGGCCTTTCGATGTCTAACATTGTGTAATTAAAGTTTGTTTTTTGTACCAATAGTTGTATAACACTGTACGACTCTGTGTCAAACACATCCAGTCATACCAAAATATTAAACAAATTATATTTTGTGTACCAAGTTATAACATTTAACTGGTTATATGAATATAAGAAGAGGCAAGTTGCATTCCGTTATTTAAAACACGAAGTGGAAGAATTGATACACCTCATGAAGCCTTTAAAAAAGATGTCGTATTGCCCTTCAGATGCCAGAACCTGGGTCGGTCGGATTTATTTTTCTTTTTTCTTTTCTCTTTTTTTGGTTTCCCCTCAATACAACGACAGTCGCGACGCGTCGCCCCAAAAAACTCAAAACCGGGAACGTCGTCTGATTCTCGCTGGTTTCTAGCTGGTGCAGTGCATGGTATATACACGTACACGAGGCCGGGGTCTACTTGTTTACGCTAGCAGGATTTTGAACCTAGGGCAGAAGACGAGTGAGGGTTACAAAATAGTTTGATGATTGTATGCATTTATATCCCATTTTAACAAATAAAGTACATATTTTTTTAGTCATTAAACATTTTATCTCAAAAACGGTAAACAAAAATTGTTAAAAAGCCGACCGTAGATTTTAAGATTTTGGGGTCGGTAGCAAAGGGCAATACATTATACCTTTTACGCCTAATAACATGTTGGTGATGGCTGATGAATTGCAATGGTTCTATCAAAAATACATCGACATTTCAGCCAATATATAACTCAGCTTCACGATTCATGTTCATATTACACCATCATCTCTTCAGTTGATCTAATTAATGAAGCTATGACGAATTTCCAGATTAGGAAGAAACTTTTCACGACTACAATTTTAACGACGAGTTAAAAAGATGTTTTCACTTCGTGTCCTTTTCCATTAATTCTTTTACATCTCAAGTGAGCTTTATCTTTTATACTGATATGTTTGAACAGTTCCTCTCTTCATTTTCACAATATATTTTAGATCGAATTTTGTCAGTTTTACTGAGCTTACAGCCTTTGCTTTTGAAATATACTAGGATGGTCTCTCACTTGAGAAGTTGTTTATATTTTGTATTCAAGGTGTTACATTTTACTTCTTGCAGGAAATGTTATGATATTGTAATCATTTTGGTTTACTGTTCCATCCAGAGGCGGTGTCATTCATGTTAACCCTTGTTGGTCTGTTATCTCAGGGCTCGAGTCGATTCTTTCAATATAATTTATGCATCTATCACATCAATACCACCACTCAGAATGCTCTCTGTTTATTTCAATGAACAAGTAACTCATGATAAATTAAAATAAACAATAACGTTCACAATGAGGCATCAATTTAGTAAACTATTCTAACGGGAGACGGCACACGACTCAATTACTATATCACAAAGTACTGTCATCATGAAGAAAAAAAACCTATCCGTCTACTATTTTATCGCTCCGGTCGATGCTTTTAACATCATTAATGCGTCTAATATAACAATACTACCATTCAGACCGCTTTGGATCGAGCAAAAAAACGGATCACTGATTTCTTTTTTCAAGGGGGGGCACAGGGCAAACAAAATATTTGACAAGTAGAATAAAAAGTAAAGTGTTAACACGTATTTCGGTGCCTTTGGGGTCGGAATTGACGGTTCAGGAGGTTTGCTAGAACGACATTTTGGGTCTTCGTGGGCTGTAGCCGTGTCCGACATTAGCATATTTTCTTCCTCACACGTCAATTTTAAAAATCTGAAAAAGAAATTTTAAAAACCTCCTTTGATTTGAATCAATGACGGTCGAATTAGAAGTATATGGATAACAAAAAATATAGATAATAAAGGGATTGCTTCATACATTCTTTAATTCAGTATTAAGATCGATCGATCGGTCCATTTTAAGATTAAACATTGATTTTAATTCATGAAACAGACGCTGTTTCCAATCCAATTTAGATTTGATTCATGATTATTACAGTGAATTATGCCAATTGGTCCATGACAACAACGCTTACCTGGATGTACAATTCCACTCACAATTCTCAATTATTGAATTGCTAATCAAATTGTCAATCAAACTGTCCGAAGTCAAATCGCCAAGTATCGTGAACAGATGTGAACAGACGTGCACCATTACTACCGATGTCGTTTTCAGGTTGAGGTGGCACAAACACAAAACTGAATTTGAACTGCAACACGAAACATCGGATTCTTTCAATCGACAAGGCGTGGTTCCAGGATTTCGTTAAGATTGGTATGTTCTTCTACTTTTCCTCAGACGCTTCTGAATTTTGTTTGCGGAAGGAGGCTATCATCAAATCGACACTCTTTTTGAACAGGATTGCGATGCGCTTACATCAAGCACTTTTCTAAAACATGGCGACTGCACCATCAGGAGCCGAAAACGCGAGTGACAACATTACAAGATACCATAGTGATCATGACATTTTGATTTTGTTCTGTTACGCTGTAACGATTGCCCTGTCCATATGTTGCAACTGTATCGCACTAGTCGTCATCCATCACCAGAAAGAGGTTCAGGACTACATGAAAGTCCTCTACCAAATTCTGGCAACGTCGGACCTTGTTTTGAGCCTTAGTTGGAGTATCTGGGGTATCTTATGGCGGTTATCTGCTATGGAACAGATTTGTAGGGTCATTAATATGATTTTTCCTTTCCTATATTACACTTCACTTTCATCTGTGATGATCTGTTTGTGTGGAATTAGTTTGAACCTCTATCTTCTGGTGACAAAGCCGCTGAGATATCACACCATCCTCACCCGGAAACGATTTATCTTTTCATTGGCATCCATGTACCTTCTGACCTTTGTGGTACATGGGATCTATCTACCTTTTCCCAATTCTCCATTCATAAGAAACACAATTGAGGATTGCCTGGGTCGTGAAATCCCTTCGTGGACGTCCATAGTGTACAAGTTCTACACCGTTTTACCTGTATGTGTAACTCTGATCTTCATCACACTGATTTACGTTCGTTTGCTCCTTATCGTGCGCCAGAAGATGAAAGCGGTTGCCAATAATTTAAGGATTATCCGACTTAACAACACCGTCAACGAAGACGGTGTCGAGAATGGTGGTGGTGATGGTTGTCAAGTACTTGATCAGCCGCAGAATGGGATCGGTGTTAACCCTGATGAAAACCTTGATCGTCCACCACAAGCGCGGTTTAAAGGGTTCATTACGGTCATTCTTATTACGGGGTCTTTCTACATCGTGTGGATACCGTACATTATTCTCTACACAAGCCCAAATTTCCACTTCATCCTGGACTGTTTTACAGAAAGCAGCACGTGGATTCAACCGATAATATATCTGCTGACCAATCCCGAAGCCAGAAAGCTATGCAGGAAATTTGTCCGTTTTAACAAATAGTTGAATAGTGTCTTACTTAACAACAACTAAATAGCAATTCACACTATGTTATTAGATGCGATAATATTTTATCACGTTATACATAATCCCTTAATCTTAATTTTGTTTGTTCTTTTTGATTAAGTATTGTATTTAGAATCTTCTTGTATTGCCATACTTTCTTAACTGATGTAATTAAAGTAACTGTAGATTTTTTCAAACGTTATTTATCAAGATATAAGTTTGATCTTTTGCTATTTGTTAAATATATGCGCTATATTATAAGCCTGGTATTGTTATTATCATAGTGTAAATGTGAAAAAAAAAGAAAACAGCATGATGCATGATGCGTCGCTTTAACCCCCTTCCAATCCGTCCACACACACATGTACTCGTCCACATCCACGCGCGTGCGTGCACACACACACACACACACACACCACGCGCGCACACACACACACACATACACACCCACACACACACACGCCCGCGCACACGCACACACACAAACAAACACACGCACATGCCCACCACACGACCACACTTTCAAATATACACTGTTCCTAGCCTCCTCAGAATATCCAAAATCGGAGGGACAGAATAATATTAATCAAAAAAGAATAAATAATCAAAACGAGGCTACAATAATCCAATGTTAAAAGTTCATGAAAACTTCAATTGTTCCCAAATTTGTAAATGTAAGCCAATTTTCTCCCCTTTCTGCAAAATTGTTTTCTTTTTCCCTAAATTCCAACAATTCGTTTTGAAAATAATTGTATGATTGTATCTTTCTTTGAGCTAATTGCCTTAGCTCAAATTTAGCTATTAAATTATGCCAAAACCTTGAACATGTACAAACTCCCAGAAAAAATGTCAATATGTTTCAATATGTTGCTTATAAAATCAGTACACGTTTTTATTTCAAAAGTGGCATCAATTGGCGTGTTAATAAGCGTGATGATAAGCGTGTCAATAAGCGTTCTATATTGCTCCATGAAGCAGTTTATATTAAATTTCTCTAAGTCTGTTAACAAGAGTCAATAATTTATTCTTTCTTTCCAGAATTTCCTTATTAAAGTGCACGTTTTTATTTCAAAAGTGGCGTCAATTGGCGTGCAAATAAGCGTGTTAATAAACGTGTCATTAAGCGTTCTTTAGTATATATTGCTCCATGAAGCAGTTTATGTTAATTTTCTCTAAGTCTGTTAACAAGAGTAACTTTCCCAGGCCTATTAAATATATCCCTACACACGTATGTAAAGACCGAATAACACACGCACACACATATACACACGCACGCAACACGGTGTCAATATTTATCTTGCCATATAATTCTGACCACTGAAAGAAGGAGATTTACTTTAAAGAGAGTTAATTATTTTGTCTTTCTTTCCAAACTTTCCTCATTAAAGTGCACGTTTTGATTTCAAAAGTGTCATCAATTGGCGTGTTAATAGTAAATTAACCATAATAACCATCCATTCTGTCATATTTCATATGAAGTCTTTCGCTACTCTCTGATTTTATTTTCCCGCCATCCAATACCGTCGTAACGTTTTCTCCCAATTCGGTGTCCAGGCTTTTATATTTCTATAAAGCAAAGTAGTTTGCTCAACGAAATATAACTCTTTCGTTGATTTGATGAGTTTTAATTGCTGATTCAGCCTCTGATTCCGCCAATGAAGTGGGCCTCCCATCACTCTATTTTTTTTTAATTGCTCACTTTCCCGTCACTTTCGTCTCCGATTGTATTATTTTCATTCTATTTATCATCGCACTTAATACAATTAAAACTGAATATTCCCCCCTTTGATCAACCGTAATTTACTTTGGCCGCCACAAAGAAAATTGGTTTCCCTTCCTATTATTATATCCTGGTCATCTCATTACTTACAACTTCCTTTTTACCTTTCGTTTGAGTAGCCTTTCCTTTTTCTTTTTTCTTCTTCTTTAAACAAAAACAAAAACCAAACGGCATTTTATACATACCTTTCTTTGTTCAATGACGTAATATTTTCCGGAAGTCACAAATCTATGAGTGCTGCTTCCGAGAGACAGGCAGAAATGTATCAAAATAAATGTAAGACCAAATTTATTGCCAAAGTGGTTATTAAATTCCTAATATTTGAATTATTGCATCGGGAAGGTAGTAATTGCTCTTTTACAACATTAATTTACGGTTAGCATTAAAGAAACCAGTAGCCATTAAAAGGAGGGGGCAGAAAGTTGTTTGTGTTAATACCTTGTTTAGTGCATTATTATATGATCCAAATTGACAGGGGGCAACAAAAGATAACCTGACGTATACAACGTAACGATACAGTTAGCGAAGGAAAATACAAACTGAGCATTAAACTATTAAAAAAGAAGGCAGAAAAATCATACAAGCATGTTGGTGAAAATTTGAAACGAAATCGGACATAAGTTGAGCAATAACTAATTTTTTGAAAGTTGGGCTCTTCAAAATGAGTGTTTCAGCAGTGTCAATGTAACGAAGTACGGGGCAACTTTCCCATTATTACAACATACAATGGCTGAAATGTCAATGATTTTTCTCAAAAAGTATGATTCAGGAAGGTCTCTTCTTTTAGAGAACTTTTAGTAATCTGCTACCCACGATATATTTTGAGACGTGCCCCAAGGGAGCAGGCGCTTAGGGGAAAATTGAAATTCACTATATTTTAGTACACGACAAAGGGAAAGTTGTCCGTAAATACGTCACAATCCACTGACTAAATTGTACACTTTCTATTCGCATATAGTTAGTGATCTCATCTTTCAAACACTCATAAATTTCCTATTATTGGTCCGATTTATTGCCAACTTCCGCCATTCCGTTTCTCTTATTTTTTCCGCTTTAATATTAAAGGCAGGAGTAACTGATTCTCAGTCTCGATTCCCGTAAGGTGTCTCCAGCAAAAAAAAACTTTTCGGTCTTGTGCAAATTAAATGAGTTTAAAGAACAGAACTGGTCCCAGTTCGGTACCCTGATAGACTACGGCTCTCGTTTGCTCTCGTTTGACAGAAAGCACCGATACTGGACATGACACTATGGATGCTGTCGGTGATGAAATTTGTAATAAATGGAAACAAATTGTATCTTTTTCTATTCACGTGGCTATTAGGTCTTTAATTACTGAAACATTTTCGTTTATGAAATTGTAGAGTTCGAATTTCCACGGTAAAAGCCAGTGGAGTTGCATTATGTATTGTATTGTATTGTATTTATTCAGACAAGCATGTCTAGGGATGCAGAAAAGGGTTTGAAAAACCCGTACAAGTCTGCATCCCTGATAAAAAGCAAAGTACAAAATATTATTATTGCATAACATAGTTACAACAAAAAAATGATATCAAACACGATGATACATCAAATAATTATATACACAATGTAGTTTAGAGCGAAAATAAATACATACAATATTATTGATTGCAAAACAGCATTATTGAATATACAAATGATTGGGTATTTCAGGGATCAAAATGCTATATAAGAAATTTTGCAGCATGATCTAAGGTAAAAATTAAAATATAGTTGATATTGCGCGAATTTGGATGTAATTGTATAAAAATGTAAAAACAAATTGTTATTGCGGAGTTTAAAAAGTTAAATATGTAAGCAACTTTTTAATGATATTTTGAAAGTTGAAAGAGATGGACTATTAATAACATTACTTGGGAGCATGTTCCACTCATTGGCAGTTCTTATATAAAAAGAGTTTTTGAAATAATCTGTTTTTGCAAATGGTACGTACATTTTCATATTATGATCATTACGCCCAATTCTGTGAGCACGTATAATTTTTTCAATCGGACCAACATTTACCATATTATTTATTATTTTATAAAACATGACTAATCTGTGGTACTTGCGTCTTTCTTCTAATTTTGCAAAACTTGATTTTTCTAATAGTTCATGGTAACTTGTTTCCCAGTCTCTAAACATCATTCTTAAATATCGTTTTTGGACACGTTCAATAATATTTATATGTGAAACTCTATAGGGGTCCCATGCAATACAACAATATTCTAGACATGGACGTATAAGAGAGTCATATAAGGTTTTAAACACAGAACGTGGGCAATTAAGAAAATTTCTTTTGATTATAGCTACAATCTTACTACACTTTGCGTATGTTTCGTTACAATGAGAATTAAAATTAAGGGTATCATTTATGTATCCTTTATTAACCTTTAAGTTTTGTTATATCTTGCCACAAACTAAGCTGCTAAATGATTCATAAGTTCGATACAGTTAGAATCTGATAAAGTTCTCTATCAGACTCTAGGCGTATCGCACTCTAAAGAATTCTTGAAGCTCTTTTTGATGTCTAATAACAAACAAGACAACCGCATTAAAAATCACTCGCAGGAAAACTGTCGAGACATTAAAACTTTCAACTACCTCATTGTCACCGCTGTGGGTAGTGCCCACCAGGTTTAAACTTTCTTTGGTCGCCATATTACGAAATACACTCATTCAAATTTAAAACGAACACAAGCAATATTATAAAATGAAAAAGGGTGGTAACAAATTCATAGTGGAGGGGTTTCGGCCGGTATAGGCTTCGTGACATTGAAGAAAGTCTCGGGGGTGGGGATATTGTCAATTAACGATAAGGAAGTGACCATTAGCAGTAGCCGACTTAAAGAAAATATAATTAACAGTTAAATGTTTGTACCAGATTATAATGACATGACAATAATTTGAAGAAGATAATTTGAATAAATGAACAGTAATGACCTTTGCATCAGAACTAGTTTACTCTTATTTTGCTCCTAGCAATAAAATGACGCAAACATATTTAAATGCAACTTATGTTCCCCTAATACGCGCAAAAGAGTACGTATAGGTTGGATTTTATGTTACATTCGATATCCTTCCACCCCTCCCCCTACTCAATACAGACCTACGACCATGTTGATAATGACTTTCTTCCAATCGTTATCAAGACAACTATTTATCGATGAAAGAAATGTGAACGAATGACTAATGGAACCTCCTAATGAGTTATGTACATTACCTTGGGTCCTTTTGTTGGCCAAATAGGTAGTGATGACCATTTATAGCATCGCCTACCAGTAACTTTCATCTAAAGACTTGTACCATTAGCATGAGTAAAGCAATTATTTAGTCGGACGTTGGTGGCATTTGGACTTTGAAACCATTCAGATAAAGATCCCTGAAATCACATGATCACATAATATGTTACAAACTAAAATACATTTCATTGACTACCCTATACAGGTGTCAATACATCACAGTAATGATTCCACGACTATAATGAAATCAACATGTTTGCACTATCTACGTCCCGAGCATGAGTATCAAGAAAAGAAGTGGTCCAAGCTTGGTACCCTGTGGGACGGCTACTGCGGCGCCCTCTTCATATACTCGGACAGAAATGAATGGTATCGGACACGGAATTCTCTATGCTATCAGAAAAAACGAAATTCTGACAACTAGCATGATTATTAAACTATGTCATAGTCGACGTTAGTGATTGATACTTTAGTAAAGTATATATTTGTAAAGCACTTAGAGACATTTGTATTAAGCGCTGCATACAAATTAAATATTATTATTATTATTATTTAGAATTGATTTAAAACCTTTCAACCATCAGCTATATCTCACGGGCATTTCATTTCTTCGTCGTTATCAATCATTTTGTAACAAACCTATCGATCTTTTAAATTTATCAAGTGAATTCTGAGACACTTCCTACAATCCACAAAGCACATTCTTATTGCCTCAGAGTTTGTTAGGAGGTAAATGATGGGCTGCACCCATGAAAAGCTTCACGAAATCGTGTCAAAGACATTAGTCAAAGCCGGTGACAACGGTGTCACATAGTAAATTATACAAGGTGTCCGGACCATACAAAAACTGGCCGTCGATAGTAGAATTGTGGCAAATACTTTCATCCCTCTCCTGCGTCGACCACGGTTCATCTTGTGATCAAGTACGACATCGATTTGAAGATTCCCTGGCAATCTTCTAGATTCATGATTTTCAAATTGCGCGGATTAGTAGGGCGAGGGTGTCCAAAAGGTCCGGCTTCATGCAGGGGAGGGTTTTGAAAAGGTCAGGTAATGCGTCAACAAGTTGCCTCTGTTTTTAAAGACTGCATCTTTATTGGTCTATTGTGTGCGTTCACCTCCCCTAATGTTTTCAATTGGCGCTTGTGCTTGTGCAGTCGGTCAGTCTTGAAGCAACGTGGCGGAAAGCTACCAAACACAATTTCCTCGCTTCGGAGCTCGTCAGCAAGTAAATAATGGGCTCTAACCACGTAAAGAATCCTGACAAAATATCCAAGATATTCACTACCTCGGGATGTAACGGTGCTAAATAGAGGATAACATTAGGTGCCCACACAACACAGAAAATGACCGTTATAAAGAAAAATTGTGGCGAACCCTTTCATTCCTCTTCTGCTTGGTCGATTACGGTTTATTTCGTGATCAGGTACGACATCATTTTGTGGATTTACTTGCGCCTTACTACGACCACGCTCTGCACAAGGAGAGTTCGTCGTCATTATAACATCATTGACAGGGACAGTACTGGAAAAGTTTTCAAAGTGTCCGACCGAATTTCTCAAGTGACGCGCAATGAGTAGTAAGCGGAAATTCAACATTGATGTAATGAAGAGTGTTGCACAAACAGGAACTATTTGAATGCCGGTGTGAACTATAGACGTCCATTTCGTGTTTGAACTTGTATCTTGGGCCAAGCAACGTTCCGTCAAGAGTTTTATGAAGGGTGACTCTGGAATTGGTAGATATATCCCACAGCCAAGGGTAATCACTAAAAAGGTCGTCGTAAGAGTAAAGTAAAATCTTGTTCTGGTCACAATCGTGTAATATCGTAGTGGTCTCGTAACGAGAAGATAAAGATTAAAACTTACGCCACAGAGGCAAGCCATTACGGATATGTAAGATACGTTATACGCGAAAGGGAACACCATACTTATGATGGTGCAAAACTCCTTAGTTTTGTCTGGTGAAAACCATAGAGTGACCCAAATGCTCCAACTGATTCCCAACAGCATATTCGCTACTGCAAGGACCTGATACAGAATTCGCATGTATTCTTGGAGATCGTTTTGGTGTTTGATAACGACTAAGACCATCGCATTCAAAATCACGCAGAGTAAAGTTGTTAAAATTCGAACTGTTTCACCCGATGGGCCACCACTACCAGTCGCAACGTTGGTATCGTTAATCATGCTCAAAGCTTCTGTAGTCGCCATTTTGAAGAACACACCCTGTAGATATTCAGAGCTGAGACTATTACATCAACAGGTTAGGAGAGTATGGAAGGCCGTTCTTTAATTGCGAACTGCACTGCTCTTAATGTCTATATCGATCATCAGACTAAGTACTGCGGTCTTTAGATAGACGTAGATACGGGAAAACGTATGAACGGTTAATGCATTTTCCACCTTATGCTGCTTTTGCGTGATTACGTGCGTTTTATTCAAATTATTGCGCACCAAATGAAATGTCTCATTCTCTATTTTGATGATCTCGTTAAGCTCTCTAGTTACAATGATTCGTTTAAAGCCCCTCTAAAATGTAAGGAGCCCCAAATTCTCCAAAAATTTGAAAGCAAAATTTTATTTAAATTGTATGTCCTAAAAGAGCAGTTGTAGGTCCTACAAGGGCAATAGAAATGTCATAGATAAGAATAAAAGCAATAACCATGCACTTTGAAGGCATTTGCGGTATTAAACAAGAATTTGACCATCCCTTTAAGTGGAATTTTACCATCGAATTGTTGGGGCTCCCAACACTTCAGAGGGACTTTAAAGGTAGTGTATCCCTCTTGCATCCAACATCGAATTCTGTAGAACTTTGCAAGAATCATCAGTATGTCACGTATGTCCTATATCTGTGAAATGTAAACGTTTAACTGTTAGCAATGCAAGGGAAACTGTTTATTCTCTGGAATTCACTGTCAGACACTGTTGAATGACTGACTTATAATAATTAATAACATACCGTGCGTCCCCCCCCCCAAAAAAAAAAAAAAAAAAAAAAACGATACACTTTTGAAATGGCTGCCGAATAAAGAATATATGATTCTAGGAAAAGAGTTTTATATATATGGAAAGCTCATAAACTCAACTTTCATACGACACAAAAAAGTCCGAAAATAATTAGTGCTTAGGTGAGCACTGCTCACTTTTGTAAAGGGTATGAAAATTAGGTTGCGCAGGAATTAGCCTTCCAATTTGTGAGAGGTAAATCCTTTGGAGCTTACAAAATTGAGGGTGATATGATACATTCATGATTTGCTGAGTGAATTTCATGGTTTATTAAACCAAACTTTAATG
>JAVYIG010010829.1:0-65835 GCA_035222895.1 Strongylocentrotus droebachiensis
TCACATGATTGGTATAATGAGAGCTTCCATTTCATTTTTTGAAATTGGGGCGTTACCAATACTGGTCTTTACCTTTAAATGTAAAGCCTTAAAATCGGTTGCAGAGCTCAAATATTTTTAAAAGCAACATTAGCCCCAAGGCGCTTGCAGCATTCAAGGAATTATATATGTTAATTCATGAATTAATATGATTAATGATACTTCGGAAGCGTGATAACCTTTTCCATATGACAATTATTCTAGACAAATGTTAATTTCGTAGCAGCTGCTCTGCAAATTCAGCGTTAATTTGTTACGTTAACCCTAGTAATTGTATTGGCATTTTCTGTCCCCACCCCCATCTCTCGCTCTCTTTCTCTCTCTCTCTCTCTCTCTCTCTCTCTCTCTTCTTCTTCTTCTTCTTCCCCGCCCCTTCCCTTTCTCTCTCCTATTTCCTTTTCTCCCACTCTCTCTACCCATCTGGTCTTGTATAATCATGGAAGATAGGGTCCATGGTATAACCTGTTTCCCTGTATCTATACCGCCCAGCACTCCCCCCCCCCCCACACCCACACACACTCTCTCTCTCTCTCTCTCTCTCTCTCACTCTCGTGACGGTCTTTACATTTGTAACTTTTATTATTTCGTTCTTTCATTTATTTCCGTAAATATATAATAATTAAGAAAACAGGCCTTTTTTGTTCGCTTGGTGGCAGCTGTCCGTCACTTACAAACACTCCTTCATGAATGCACTTTTGGAAGACAATCGTTACATACTTTTTTAGTTATTTATTATTTCCTATCCACCCCTTCCTCGTTCTCGCTCATACAGGTACATGTTTGATATTAATATTCTGCTTTTATATAGCGCTAAAGCCTCAGTCACACATATGCCATTACGAACTGCTACGAACGCCGTACGAACGATTTTCAAACAATGGAAATTCGGAAAGACAATGGAAAAACAGGGATATTCGTACGAAACTATCGTTCGTATGAACCTATGTGACCGTAACTTTAATTAAGCGTTTTTAACAGAATGCTATTACTCGGGTCATTGGATTCGATACTTGCCTGCAAACACTGTGTGCACAATCTCGATTAGTGATTCGATTATTGAGGTATTATTGCATCATCAAGACAGTTATTAATAATATTTCTATCGACTTCTAGTTATTGAAGCGTCTTGTCAGAGATAATGACGTCATACATGTATACGGACACGAGTCGGTCAGTCTTTTTAATCCATGAAATAATTGCTCGATACGATTTACATAATAAATAGAAGCTTAACAGACAACAAACAAACTGATAAAAAGAAATAAAAACGAAGTAATCATTCCGCCATTGAAGAGGTGTGTCCTGGGGTTCTTCTTATCAACTGACATGGAAGTATTATGGACAACAAACATGCAGGGTGGAGTTCCTTATTCTGAGCTCGTAATGAAAGAAACCACACTACCCCGATACCATCATGTTCTGACTGAAGACAAAATTGCATTTGAAAATACCCTTCTTTGAAGCAATCATATCACTAGGTCTACCATCCATACATAATTACCATAAATCTATCAAATTTGTTAAAAGTCAATGAAGTGGCATGCAGTCATCTGTGTAGCTGAAAGGATAGGTAAAAGAAGATAAATGGCATGAGGAGGAAGTGGTAGTAGGTGAAGAGAAGAAAATGAGATGAGACGGATGACGAGAGGTGATAAAGTACGGCTGGATGTGATCGAACTTCTCTGCCCTGTGAGACGCACTCTGGGGTCCACCAAACCTCTCCGAATGGGACGGTATAATAGGATCAAAATATAAGCTGCTAATATGAGAGCACGGAGATGACTCTGATAAACTAAAGCGCCCGATTTTCAGGAGAATATACGTATGATACATCGCTGTCAATATCACTTAGGAATTGATTGATATCGGGAAAGGGTTAGAGGGAGGGGAGGCAAGCAGGGAGGAAGGGAGGGGGTCCCATAAAGACAGTGAACTCACCGCCTATTCATCCATCATTTTTCTCCTTTACTTTGGTGTTTGTCTCGTATTTCGAATGTACTTCTCATGATAATGAACCCTTTTATAACAGCATTGGTAGCATTGCCTCCCAAATAGTAACCAACTGTTTCCAAATAACTGCCCCTATATTTTAACGTCCTCCCCCTAGCCCCCCCCCCTCTCTCTCTCTCTCTCTCTCTCTCTCTCTCTCTTTCTCTCCTAGCAGTGCGTACATGCTATCATGGACCTACAGCGATGTTATACACACATTTTCTCTTAGATATTTTCTTGTTAATGTTGAGTTGAACACGATTGCAGATCTGTTTATGTAATAATACTAGAAAGATGAATGAGTTTGTCTTGGATTTTTATACCCAATTGTTTTTAATGATAGATTTCCTCCCCTGGCAACGTCTTTATCAGTCAAGCTGGGCGGTGACCTTTGTGCTCATAGGCGTATCGCCCCGTTTCGTCAAGCGGGAGAAAGGGGGCGGGGGCCTTACGTTCATTGCCTCCGAATCAACTTTCCTGTTTTTAAATTTTACGACTTAGCGATTTACAGCAGTTATCAAAAAAGTAAAATAAGTTCTAAAATAGAAATTGCCCACTCGCTGCCCGGTGGCAGCCGGTCGAACGAGGCAGCAGCTGCCCGAATATTTGTAACTTCAAAATTCTCGGGTGGTTGGGGGGGGGGGGGGGGATCGAGCAGCATGCAGTATCCCGCTTTGAGACAACATTTCTGTCCAAAAGAGGGGATTGCCTGCTAGATATTTCCATCCCCCATAACGTTGTGTCATGAATTTCCTTATTGAGTACTTGATATTATCAATAACATCTTACGGCTATTTACAAATGTATTGAAACTCTTCAGGTTCGGTACAATAACTTAACGCTGTTGCATTAATCAATGTTTGACCCTATGCAGTCATGTCTCCGCAATCATGATAATCTGATAATGATCTAAATGTATACATTGTTAACTTAAACATAACCAACGAAGAATACCAACACAACTAAGCATTCTCCAACCGTTTTAACAGGTGAAGAGTATGAGTATTGGTTTTAATATTCCTTTGTAGAGCTGTCTGAGATAATGATTAATGTTATTCACAAGATAAATGAACATGTAACAATGGGTTTACAAAATTGGTTATAATATATTACTTCCCAGGGAGCGGAGGGTTTGCACAGTGCGAATTAACAATTGAATCTTTTGACCGGGATAAATAATAGTTACAATTAAGCGCTTAGAAATGTATAATTACGCTCAAAGTAACTGACTTATTATCGGTAGTAGCAATCGTACACCTGCTTGATTATTATAGTATTCATCCTGTATCACTCTGAGGCATCGACGAACAGAGTAGAGCCATTGAGGCTGACTTGAAAGCCTGTCGATACATGTAGCTTGTCCAATGATTCATAATCTTTACCTTGAATTCTTAAAGGTATTACAAAGTTTTGGTATGGGGTCATGAATTTGGTTCAAATTAAAATATTGGAAGCATATGCGTTCCTACAATACTCATTGATCGTTGTCCCGTTGAAATCGAGTCTAAAGTTATGAATTTATAAATAATAAACTCTTTATGTTGTATAGCTCCCTCTCAAGGTCAAGATATTAATTTAGCTATGAAACAATGTTTCTTGACTAAAATCGACCGATTAGCTATTCCCGTGTGGAAATAACATACCACAACTACATATTCTGAGATTTTCATGGTCGCAGCTACCATTGTACGGCCGTAGGCGCTATTTGAAATTTATCAAAATTTACCGGGAGCACCGGTAAATTTTTATATTCAATTTTTCTCGAAAACAGAAGTGTTTCAGGGGGTAATTTTTTTAGTGCTTATAATACATCCACAGGGGCATCCAAATATATCAAAATTGTAAAGATTCACTATCCACCCAATTTTCAAAATTTCCCAAAACTTTGTATTACCTTTAACCATATAAAAAAAAATATGCTTAAGACAAACCAATGCGATACTGTGGGGGAGAATCGAAATTACCAACACGTCCTCGCGATAAGAAAAAATGAGTTGCCATGGTAACTCTGCTCATGCGTTGCCAAGCACGCGATAGATCCTGTTTGCCATACCAATATTGAATGTCTATGCTTCTTCGTGCAGTCGGCTCGGCATGTTTGTTCTAAATAATTATTGCTTGGAGAAACATCAATTGCACGAGTACATCGTGTATACATAATTATGCGGTGAGACATCATGGTGGGTTCTGAGCTTGACCTACAATGTAAGAGATGTCTTGCGATGATGGAAAAAAATGTTCCATGATTTATTCAGACTGAGCTTGATTAAAGCCTTCTTAATCATGGTTCCCTCCTTCATAATCATAATCATAATCGTTGTATAATAAGACACCTGGAAATACCTTGTTTTAATTCATTTTTCCGTTTTCCTCCCACTTCTGTTTACTTCACTCGCTCTGTCTTTGTGCCTATATCTCGTTTTCTGCTTCTCTATTTTTCTTTGAAATCATATCCCCTTCTCTTCTTCCTCTTCCTCCTGCCTCTGTCTTTTCTACCTTCGCACCCTCCCTCCCCTTCCTCTCCCTGTCTTCAATCTCTCTCTCTCTCTCTCCCAGACACGAAGCCGTTTCGTGCTGCTAGCATTCTGGTATACGATGATTGCCCTTTCGGTGTCCTTACTCTATTCACTCCGAGGCACGCATCACTCCCAAGATGACTCGGGTACCACATCCAGGCGATCCCGTTTCTACAACTCCCTCTTCCCGTTCAGCCGAAACGACGTAGCAGACTACGCTACGTTGACACAACACGATGTAGCAGACGACATAGTGGCCCCTCCACACGTGGGTGCTACGGGAGAGATAGGGCCGGAGAAAAACGTGGCAATAGACGATAACAAACAAATCCAGCAGCTGATTCTAAGAAATTCGGGTGGAATAGCAGATCAATCGGGGAATTTAATTGGTGACATGCTAAATGATGAGGAACAGAGAACGTTTGAAGTTGTCGAGGAAGAAGTAGCCGAGGAAGAGGAAATTGAAGTTGTTAATGAATTTCGTGATTTAAATGGAAAGAGACCCAGTGGAGACGATCCAAGGACACCTGTGACATCAACCATAGATGTGACTTCAATACATTTTGTGAATGCTACTGTGAAGCCTACCCCACCTCCCGAAGTACAGGGATATTATAATGTACAAACCAAAGAGGTGAGTGCAGTCAGTCTGTTTAACCAGGTATATCAATATGTGGGAGTCTATGTTTTACGAAAAAATGAAATAGGTATCAACGATACTGTGGATCCAGTGTTTCTCATTTACCTGGGGAGGCTAGGGGGTATTGAACCTTTCAGGTCATACTTTTACTGGGATAAGGATGTGTCCATTTTGACCCCCTTCCCCTGGATCTGCCACTAATAATGATGATAATCTTGATCAGAATGATAATATACGGTGCAAAGTTGCAGTTTCGAGATGATGTATACTTCCAGGTATGGTGCAATGAAAGGTATGCCTCGTATCAAAGTATCAAACTATAGGGTTAAACCATGTAGTCGAATATAGTGAAAAGATGGGAAACCACACCCGTTTTCATAAACATACCCCCCCCCCCCCCCTAGGAGGCAGTTCCACTCCTATATCAACATATATGCTGAAACATGACAAATCTGTAAGATTTGACCCATGTTTGATAAGAATACCTAAATGGTTTGAAAAAATATCTTGAGGATGGACTGGCAGGAAATGGATGATACACATATTGATAATGGCCTGAACCGAACAGAAATGATTTTCATTAAATATTATGAGAGAAAATCATACATGAATTATCATCAATTCTCAACAACCGGGTTTACATCGACCGGCAATTATTTGAACTGTATCGTTCATCGTAGCTCCTTCATTGTCCAGAGTTACATTCCCTGTCTTTCGGCAGCACACATTAGTGTAGGTTACGTCTTTCATATTCTGCCATTGTACCTGAATGCCCATTACCCACCTTAGCTACCTCTGATTCATGAATAATAATTGTCAAGGTTACCGTGTTTAGATTGAGATCAGGCATAAGGGATGACTCATGATTTACAGTAATTCTTGCTCTCCGTCATTTTCCAATGTTTATAAGGAAAGGCTCCATTATTTTAATGAAAATGTTAAATAGGTGGAGCGGTCGAAAGATGAATAAAGGAATCGTGTCTATGCACATGCGACGAATTTTGTTCTCTACCGACAAACGCTCAAAAGCTCTACAGACGTATTAAAAATGGAAAAGTGCGCGAAATAAGCATGATGGTGGGTGAGTGGCTCGTGTGTAGGAGGGGGGGGGGGGGGGGGGTGGGGGTGGGGGGGGGGGCTCTGGATACGCTGAATATATACATACTTCTTCTAGGGCTCCTCACAATGTGGTAAACCAACGTCACGCTTTGGTTTGACATCGAAGTGGGATGCAGTAACCACAAAACATAGCTCATATTTGGATACTTGAGTCCCGGACTTGAGTGGGTGGTTTTATGATGTGAAAGTGAACCATCCTCTGTAAGGCATGATGTGGAAATATTCCCAAACACACTCGAAACATTCTACTTTCAAGAGTTATCATGGTGGTTTACCGTACTGTGTAAATCTTTTACGTCTTGCTCTTCTCGATGTGGTTATATAAAGGGAGGCAACACCCATCCACCGAACTATTGTGTCTACTGGCTTTGAAAGCCTAAAATCCTCCCTAAATTAAAAGATAAATGCTTTTGCGAATACTTGTTTTATATAGCATTTACCGTGTTTCCAGACCTAGTCCATAGTTCGTATAAAGTATTTGGATCAGAAGAATCTTAAGGCCCGGTCACACAGGGAGGACGCATGGGGAACGCACGGCCAGCGCATGGGAAATTTGCAATTTTGGCCAGTGCGTTGTCGTGCGCCCAACCTTTGTCGAAGCTACAGCGAGCTGACACCAAATGCATAGCGTGTTGCTAGCGCGCTGAGCGCATACAGGGCGCATACAGTGCGCATACAGACCGTACACAGAGCGCACATGATAACAACTTCCACGAATGCACAGCGTGTTGCTAGCGCGCTGGACGAATGGTCCACGCATGCACCGCGTTCTACGGCGCACGGCCAGCGCATTGGAAATCGGAAAAGGCCGTGTGCCTAACTTTTGTCATGATTTTGGAAAAGCTAGCGAGCTGACAAAAAATGCACAGCGTGTAGCTAGCGCGCTGTGCGTATGCAGGGCGTGTGCTCCGAGTATGTCTGGCGCTGGTCTAGCGCGCTCAACGCATGTCTGGCGTGCCTTTGGCGTGTACATTCATGCGTCGAGCTCCGCTCACACTTTTGAGCATGCAAAAAAAAAACGATGCACACAGCAAATGACGACGAATGCATAGCGCTGGTCCAGCGTTGGTCCAGCGCGCTCGACGAACGAGTAACGAATGATGACGCACGCCTAGCGAACGACAACGCACTGGCCCAAATTGCAAATTTCCAATGCGCTGGCCGTGCGTCCCCCATGCATCCCCTCTGTGTGACCGGGCCTTAAGCACCACACCCCCTAGTTATCTCAGTTTACCAAATACAATTGTTAAGTCAAATTGGATGTGGAGCATTGTTCGGCAAAGCTGAGTTTCGTGGTTAGGCATGCAACATTATGAAATTTATCTGTACTAAAGGCCCGGTCACACAGAGGGGACGCATGGGGGACGCACGGCCGGCGCATGGAAAATTTGCAATTTTGGCCAGTGCGTTGTCGTTCGCTAGGCGTGCGTCATCACTCGTTACTCGTTCGTCGAGTGCGCTGGACCAACGCTGGACCAGCGCTATGCATTCATCGTCATTCGCTGTGTGCGTCGGGATTTTTTGAGCATGCTCAAAAGTGTGCGCGGAGCTCGACGCATGAATGTACACGCCAAAGGCACGCCAGACGTGCGTTGAGCGCGCTAGACCAGCGCCAGACATACGCGGACCACACGCCCTGACCACAGCGCGCTAGCTACACGCTGTGCATTTTGTGTCAGCTCGCTAGCTTTTCCAAAATTATGACAAAAGTTAGGCAAACGGCCTTTTCCGATTTCCAATGCGCTGGCCGTGCGTCGTAGAACGCGGTGCATGCGTGGACCATTCGTCCAGCGCGCTAGCAACCCGCTGTGCATTCGTGGAAGTTGTTATCATGTGCGCTCTGGGTACGGTCTGCATGCGCACTGTATGCGCCCTGTATGCGCTCAGCGCGCTAGCAACACGCTATGAATTTGGTGTCAGCTACGACAAAAGTTGGGCGCACGATAATGCACTGGCCAAAATTGCAAATTTCCAATGCGCTAGCCGTGCGTTCCCCATGCGTCCCCTCTGTGTGACCGGGCCTTAAGATTAGATTTTTCGGCCAGCTTTTACTAAAGAAAAATCAGTACCTGCTCACATACTTTTTCTTATAGAGTCTTGACGCCCTTCTGGCTTTCAGCACACGACACCATGTTTTTGTCTTATGTTTTATGTATTACATGTTATACCAATGGAAAACAAATTTCTGTATTATATTATGGACAATAAAATCTTGAATCTTGAATCTTGAATGTATATATTTTATAATTTGGCACGAAACTGCCTAATTTATCACGAAATTATCCTGCACCTAATGACCCTCATGATGGACACTTTTTAGGTGGTCTGTCAACGACAGATCACCTATTGATTTCGTTAGAATTTTCTTTCATTCTTTCTTTATTCTTTATTCTTTATTTTTATTTCTTCCGTACACTTTTTTGTCCACACGTTTACTCGAAATCAACATGGTCAATTGCCTTCAAATTTCTGTCAGTCATCAAGCCCTATGATTTCAAGTCAAATTAACTTTTTCAAGGTCACTATGTCATCGTGACGTCATCCAGGCGCCATTTTGTAAAAGTCAGGTCATTATCATATCTCGATAACGAGTCATCAAAAATCAACCATATTTAATATACATCAACTTCAGGTCAAAGTTCAACTAAAAATGTCAACAAATTTCGCGCGCGCACCTCGACGCGCACGTACGCGCGTATCAAAATTTTAAAATGCTCCAATTCGTTTAAACAAAAATTTGCACACGTTTCAGGCCATTTTAAGCATTTTGCAAAAAAACGCGCGCACTGACATGCGCGCGCGTTTTCGCGCGTAATTGCATCTTCCAACATAGAATCGCCAAATTTTTTCTGTCATCATATTTGGCACATTTTTTCAAGCATTTTGATACCTTGTTCAACTTTTTCTGCCCATTAATAACGGAATGAGCGTCCGTTTAAGATAATTACCGTGCGCGCGAGCTTTTGTAATACATAGCATTCATGGGCAAAAGCATGCCTGTACAAAATCCATTGTAGCGCTTTAGGATGCAAGGTGACCCCAAGTTTTTTTTCATATTTTGATAGAGTATGAATCGGAGATATGATTTCATGTTTCATTTGACCCTCAATTAACTCATGACGTCATCATAATGGCCTCCGAACTCAAAATTTCAATTTTCATATTATGACGTCAGCAGATTTTTGGAAAATTGATTGTATCTCTGCAAATGTTGATCAATTTTCTTTCAAATTTTGATATGTTCTACCTTAGAATATTCTCTACAAATACAGTCACCACGCTATTTCATTTTGACAAAGGCATCATGGCGTATTTTTGCGATTAAAGGAGGCATGTCAATTTTTCACATTTTGCGTGTATTCTCTATGGGACATGACTTTTTCTCAAAACTGGATTCTACATTCTCGTCTTTCGCGAGCAATATCTCCGTCGTTTTAGCTTTGTTTACGCTGAACTTTGAGTATGTTGTAGCTGAGACAATAAGCTATCACAAGTGTGCCCTTTATTTTTCGATCAGATGCCGGGATCATGCTCATATTTCACTTACAAAGTGGGATTAGAGAATTCCATTTTCCGTTTACGTGTAATCTCTATGTGAAATGTTTTGGTATATCGGTAACGCACTTGACTTCCGACCTCGAGGTCCCTGGTTCGAGTCCGGGCGTCTCCAACAATTTGTTTTCTTCACTTTTTTTTCTTTTTGACCTTTCACTGTACCATCTCCTTTGAATATTAAAACACGTAGAATCGCAAATAATGTTATAAACAACCATATTTACTTTATTATTACCCTATTATCACTTGATCCATTACTTTTTGCGTGTAATCCTTATGGGAGATGACTTTTTCTCAAATCTGGATTCTACATTCTTGTCTTTTGCGAGCAATATCGCCGTTGTTTCGGCTTGATTTTTGTTGATTTTTGAGTATGTGGTAGCTGAGACTATATACTATCTCGAAGTTCTCTCATTTTGTTCAGTCTGATGTCATCATGGTCTGTTGATGATGATCATCAACATCATCATGATCGTGATGATCATCATCATCGTCATCACCATTACTATCAAGATCATCATCATCATGATCATCATCATGATCATCATTGTTTACATGTCTATATAACTTGAAGGCAGACCACCTTATTCGTCCTCGTGACGAATTAAAATCTAGTTAAAATTAATCTTGATCCAAAATGCTTGTAGAATCCTTGATCATGACGATCACAATTACTACCGTATAAAAGTTTCATCCAGTCTTATTTGTTGAGTACTGTATGAGTAGAGGCTTTTGAAATCCTTCCTACACTTCGTTTGACAAGGGATGATGGCCATCCCAACTCCTCCAACCCCCTCTCCCTCCCCTCTCCCGCCCCCTCTCGCTCCCACCTGCTCCTCTTGAGTTGTCTCCTGTACTTATACATACCATCTCGTTCTGGCTGAAGCGATTGAAGCGAGCCACATCAATATGGGAGGCAATTGCTATTCATATCCTGGGGGACATATGAATCCACGTGCGCGTCTGGTTTCACTGTAATCCAATATCTATTGTCAGTTACTCCATAAGCTGTCCACTGCTCGTGGATATGCATTTCCAATCGACAAATACTTCCATCTTTCAGAATTTCTAAGGTTATTCATTTTTTTCGCCCATGTCTCGTCCATGTCTCGTCCATGTCGAACATTTATTAAGGTTTATGTTCATGGGCGTTATAACACATGCTCTACTTTTTAAGATTCTCAGTTTATTGCGAAAAGAATAATTTCTATTTAATTTCTCGTTTAGAGCGTTTCACTTTTCTGCAATTCTCATTTGAAATTACACGTAGGCAACGAAAGTGAAGTTGTTGTAAATAATTATATACTAATTGCTTCTCATCTAAGATCCCTGAAATTGATTTTTTGTAATATGGAATATGGTTGTTTAAAAGTAATAATACTATTTTTGTCTACGAAGCTGTCATTAAATATAACTCTTATTCTCATCTCCTTTAGAAACTGCGCATGCGTTGTTCACAGTGCGCCCTCGTCTCAAGCTCGGGTCATCTCGTCAACACGTCTGCCGGAGCCGAGATCGACAGCTACCCGTGCGTACTTCGGATGAATTCGGCGCCTGTCCGAGGATACGAAAACGATGTCGGAAAACGAACGACCATCCGAATCATGGGTCATGTAAACCTGAAGGTGTTGAATGCAAGTAAAGAGCTTCAGGATGAGATTCTTACCAATTCATCTACGAGAGCAGAAAAGGTATCATGATTGTATAGGGCTTAATTTTTACCAGTGAAACGTGTAATCTTGTTATGCAGAAGTTATACATGTACATGGAAACATCGTGAAATAATTCTTCGAATACCTGTCTAATTAGAGAAAATAGAAGAAGAAGAACAAGAAGAAGAAGAAGAAGAGGAGGAGGAGGAGGAGGGGGAGGAGGAGGAGGAGGAGGAGGAGGAGGAGGAAGATAAAGAAGATATTTAATGGATAAATAGAAGAAAATATAATGGATCGGATGGAGGAGAGGGAGAGAAAAATAGCGTTTTCCATATGGAAGATCATTATTTTTCTTCAAACTAAAAATGCTTGTTCTCTTCTCTTTTCTTTAGATCATCGTACCATGGTTGTACAACGTAAAGGTGAACCAAGCTACAGATATGTATTACAAGAGCGCTCGTAACCTATCCAGTCTATATCCACACGTTGAGTTCTACCTTCTTACTCCAGATAAGATGAAGATTGCTGAGAGTCTGTTCCAAACAGAGACAGGTCTCACCAGGTAAGTTAAATCCAACAAACTACTCACTCATACCAAGAGCTAACCTTTAGGCTTCAGACCGGGGAACCGACAGCCCAGGAGACCGCCACTATCGATCTTGTGGACCTTCGGAAAATGTATCCGAGAGTTCACGCAACCGCCGGCCCAACCAGACCACCAGCCAATGAGACTGACTTATCGGTCTCGCGGGCTTTGTGACAACTTAACTTTTGGACCTTCAGCAAAGCTATCCGAGGGATCACGAGACCGGAATCATGGGACCGCCAGCCCAAAGATACCGACATGTCCGTCCTTGGCCCTTGTGGCAACTAATCTCGGGTTATACGAAAGACTGACATTGTCGGTTCTGTTTTCTGTCAGTTTTCTGGGATGTCCCTAGACCTGGAGGACACCACTTTGGCTTAGCTTTAATGCTTTTATTACGAACCTTCTACAACGTGACTCGATTTGATATCATAATTTCCATGTGTCACTGCCCCTACAAAATGTTATACGATGCAGTGTCTTTGAACACGTCGTATTGAAAGAGACATGCCCTGTTAGTTCGTTGTCTTTTATCTCAAGAACCACAATGATTAGGACCAACGAATGTCGCGAAAAATGACTTAGGCATGATGAAATTCGGTTATCAAAGACATATCCCTATTCGATTAGTCAGCAGGATAATTTCGTACTCATGAGTACTCTAAAGCACACCACGCTTGCGAAAAAAATTGCAACAAAAGTCATTATTTATGCAAGTTTATACCTTATTGCTTTGCATAAAACATTATTGGATGAGGTAATGATTTATGGGATGTCAATGTGCGATGCACCCGCTTAAAGGGATAGTTGAGTCCTTTTGCAGAGGCGCTAAACAAAATGTTTTTTTTTGTGAGATAATTAAAAACTGAGTATCAAATTTGAAAGAACATACAATTTAAATGACAAAATCATCATAGAACCTTGCGATGACGTTTGGCACCACCCTTTCCGAGTCCCGATCAAAATCGGTTCAGAGACGGCTAAAATATCCATAAATATAACGATTTCTAATACTTGTGTACCATCACAAATATTCGATAATTTGAATAAGCAGTTGAAAAAACGAAATAGCGTCTTTTACGTCGTATTTCAGCCAATGCCGATGTTGTCTTTTTTGTTGGCATTTTCGTGTTGGTTATATTACGCACAACCAGCTGGCCCATGTATTGTTATTTTTAATTAAATAATTAATTAACGGTCGCCGTATTTTTGAAAGTAGGAAAACATAACTCAGCTATCCCTTTAAACCCTTTAAAATATACTTTCATTCAAGACCATTCATTTATTACGTTCGCGATTCATCTATCCATCAGAAGGTGAAATCTGAATGAGAAAAACACAAACGAACATTGAAACTGAACGTCTTTGTGTGAGGAAATGTTTTTGTTTAAAACAAAATAGAAGTAGCCGAATGTGGCCTTTACAATCGATAGAGCTGTACATCATGAACGCCCCCTCCCCCGCATATCATCCGTTATTGGCACATTGAAACCAGGTGGAATCGCTCCTCTGTTACGGGGGGGGGGGGGGGGTATCAAAATGTACGGTTCATGTCTATGCATATAGCCTCGGTCACAAATGCCATTACGAACTGCTACGAACGCCGTACGAACAATTTTCAGACAATGGAAATTCGGGAAGACAATAGAATAACAGGGAGATTCGTACGAAATTATCGTTCGTACTAACCTTTGTGACCGTAGCATAACACTTCAACTATGATAGACTGCTAGCTTTGAAACATGAAGCGAAAGATCGCCCTATTCCGTACATGCGAGATTTAAATTGCTGATTTCCGACAGCGTGACAATAGCGAATTTATTTTTTGACATTGCGGTGGTGTCTCGTATGATTTCCTGTCATAGCTCTTGTTTGGCTTGGCCGATATTCATATCCATACCAATCCCTTTAATCTTCTTCAGAGGATTCAAGGGCTGAGTTCAGAAGGGCGATGGTTCCAATAGTTACCCTAATTCAATGTCTACAGGAACTTAGTGTTTCCTGCAGCATATGGAAAATGACAAAATAAAATAGTCAACAGATTGAGAACACAAAAGCACAAAGAGTTTCAAGCCTTTGAGAGCAGCCGGTATATATAGACTGTAGACATGTTGCTCTGGTAGTTGCAAAAAGTCTGTAGGCAATAACGGAGGGAAAAAATATCGCTGAATAAACATGATTGTTCTGTATTTATAGCACTAAACATTGGTTGGTATTATTTTGTCTTGTAAATTTTCAAAAAGATTGTACAGGCGTCATCAATCTTGTTAGAATCTCAATCAAATCATCGATGATTATCAGAATAGAATGATACTCATCGTGTGGCAGTCACGGTTGCAGTAGTTAGACGCGGATTAGAAATATCAAATTAGATATTATACATTATCATAACTACGTGTATTAAAAACATCAGACATCATGTCTTGTAATTTCTGAGCGATTGCGAACAATCCTTAAAATGGTTTACCTTCATAGAAAGTGATATTGTATGTACACAGGCACGAGCATGATGGCGCTATTGCGGAAAAGGAGATGCCGGACATTGCTTTTGAAGCGTTTATTTTTTATTAACGAACTAAACATTGCCCTTTCAAATATTGCAGGAAAGTCCATTACTGACAAGAACTAGATATTATCTTTCCCGCATCATATCTTTTTAGCACCAAAAGGACAGTATCTCTTATACTTTAACACAAATGTAACGCCCTATTAAAACAGACATTATTTTTTCAGTTTATAGAAAGAGTTTTAGGCCGTTTCATATCAATCTTTTTCGATTATATTTTTTTGTTGCAGTCAATCTATTTGGGCTTCCAGAGGTGTAGTGGTATAGTGGACATGTCATCGGACTGTATTACTTTACATGTGCCACTCCCCACCCAAGTGTAGTAAAATAATATGTAGCTCTTAGGATTGTATTTCTTAAATGCTGGGCTAAAGCCTGGGTGAAAATAGTACTTTATAGGCAACCTGACTACTTGAGTAAATCCATGGAGGTAGGGACACGTGAGCTATATAAATGAAGTTATTCTTATCACTATTTTGTCCACCAGTACTTTATGAAAATGTTTTGATTTGTGTTTGTCTTTTGTTACAGGCAAGAAGCTCGCACTTGGTTGTCAACAGGATGGATGAGTATGCTCTATGCTGTAGATGTATGCGACAAAGTGGATATCTTTGGCCTGGTTCCAGAAAACTACTGCATGTAAGCAGCCATGATTGATTATGTTTGTTGATAAGCCTTCATCCTGGTCACACCGACCAGATTGACACCAGAGTATCGTTTCACGAAACAGTCATAAGTACAACTTCAACGATATCTCATTGAAACTTGTGTATTGTAAAACAACGCGCATTTCAATGACATATCGGTGAAAATGACAGTTTCATGAAGCGATGCCCAGACCGACTAATAATAGCGAACAAACTATTGCAATATTCGGAACGGCCTAGATTTGATTGGTTTCGGTTTTCGATTTGAATGGTTGTCAAGTTGGTGTGACTGTGAGACTGGGTGCTATTTTTTACATTTTTCGTTTTCAAGAAATGCGTCGTAAAACTATTCCCTGAAAAGACATTTTGTTTGGTCGCCATTATATGCCTATGCCATTTTACAATCATCAGCAATTGTGGTTGAACCTATTAATCAACTGCTCTCTCTCCCTCCCTCTATCTATCCCTATCTTTTATCATTGACAAGTTGACAGTTGTATATATTTCAACGTAATTTGTATCTGACCTGATATTGTCTTATATGTTGCCCTTTACAGGAAGAATCCGAATTCCTCCGTCTTGTACCACTACTACGAGTCAGATGGCCTAAGAGAGTGTGATTATTACAAGATCAGCGAGGAGCGACTCACATCGGGTCACAAGTTCATCACGGAGAAAGCTGTCTTTGCACGCTGGGCGACCAAGTTCAACATGGAGTTCCACTTACCAGCCTGGAACCTCACGGACGTTGCCCATACTAATTCCATTGAGACGCCTTTCCTGAAAAAGTTTTACGCGGCAAAGCGAAGTGGGACATTACCAAAGATATCTAACGGGACCAGGATTATACGAAGGGTCGTGAAGCGTGTAGTTAAGAAGGTTATTATACGCAGGAAGGTACCAGTCCAGAAGAAAGTGGTACCGAAAACATGACGTTAACACCTGACTTTGCAAAAACCAGTTTGTGCTTTATAACCGATGTCTATAGATTGTTTTCTGAGTAAAGTGATTTTGTTTTTAACGATTTTAATTTCCCCCGAATTTTATTTGGATATCCACGTTTTCCACAAACTGCGGAGCCAAAACAATGCAGTTATGTCATTTTCGTCCATGTGTAAAATTAATCGATATTTTAACTATTTATAAGTGAGTCACGCGATTGTGAGTTATACGGGCGTCGCCAACCGATTTACAGAGGGGAGAAAGAAATGCGCAAAGTCGAAAAAGATTGGGAAAAAAAGGCAATCATGTAATTGTCGACAAGTCTCTCACAATTTAGAATTTGTCAAGATGTTATGGTGAAGAGGAGGATATCACATCTCCCCCCCCCCCCATTTTCGCAATGCCACTAATAATAAATCTATACCGTCTACGTCTTTTTAGCCTTAATGTTTATGTACAGACAGTTAGTTCATACTGAAAATGCTGTGAATGAATAGTTTAGTGGCAATAGATAAGTTGGTGCTTGTAGCTGCATAAGTAATTTATTTAAAACGAGTATTATTTTTAATGACTTATTTTTATTTCAATATGTCATATTTCGTTAAACTGCGGGCCTCAGAAAATAGACAGTTATTGTCATGATTTCGCTACCCATACGATGCTAGATATTTCAAATTGTAACAAATTAATGTAGCGTGAGGCCTTGCAACGTACGGGGAGCCACCTTTAAAAAGGGCTTCTTCTGCTTTGGTTTTCGTTGTACAGTATATGCTGTCAGACAATGATACAAATAATTATTTATATACAGACTACGACTACTGTTTCATGTATACTGTTTCATCGTTTGGTTATTTTATAGTAAAATAAGTAAGCAAGTGAATGTTAGCCATTGTGCATTTTATCTTTGTTTTTGTTTTGTTTGGTTCGTTAAAAAAATATATTAAATATCCGTGTAGTGACAGTCAAATATATTTTGTTGGTATAGTATGACGACAGGACTCGGGATAAATGACATTTTATTTTGCTTCTTTTGAATTTTTCACAAAAAATAATGATAGGCCCATTTTCTTTGAGTTGTTTGACGTTACATGATATATTCTTTCATAATTACTTATCTTTATATAACCATGTAAAACGCGATGCCGTGTCGGAAATCATCAAAGTATAATTTGCCAAAGGTAAGGATATTACTGGGTTGTGTTAAAGCTTACAAAGATTAGATCAAATGAATAAGTAATGGTTAGTAATGTCTTACCTATGATAATTTACGATCCTGCCGTCGTCCAAACGATTGTGACGATACGATTTAGATCACGGGTGGCCAACCCGCGGCCCGCGAGCTTTTCTGGTGCGGCCCGCGGAGCATTGAAGAAGTGATAATAAAAATAGCTCATTAATGAAATGCGGCCCGCATAGCAGCGATGAAATAGGGTAAAACATTTACAAACAGCTATCTCTATTTCCATAATTTGTTCCCATCATTCACAACATATTGAATCGTTCCGTGGTTGATACAAATCTCCTCAAATTTCCTCTCATTACATTACATTAACGACATTAATACTCGGGGGGGGGGGGGCAGGGGTACTCAGATATTAGGACATACGGGGGTGTGCCGCTCTAACGGGTGACTTTGTCACAAAAAATCCCTAAACATAGGTCCCACTTCTAACAAAAATACCATTAAAAATGGGTGTTTGCATGGCAAAAACATCAGAAAAACAACCGAAAACTGTATAAAATGGGTCTTTTTTCGATAAAAATGACCCCTAATAATGAGTAGGGGTTTCGAGGCTTGAGCGGCACACCCCCGTCCGAACCAAATACCCCCCCCCCCCTGGACATTAACATCATTCGCCGCGTTATTTCAGTTTGTACATAGTCTATAAAAATTAATGTTGTGAATCGAGTAATATGTCTTGAAACTTACAGCCCTTTTCTCCCGCCGTTGAATTTTTCTCATGTTTCTCGCGTTTATTTTTTTCACTGATTATGCTGTTTGCTTGTTTGTATTTGCAAAATTGCAGGTACACGTATTGCATGAGTGTTTTTTTTTTTTTGGGGGGGGGAGACTACCTATGGCCCGCCAAGTTATGCCAATCGTTAGTTGTGGCCCGCGAGCTTTAAAAGGTTGGCCACCCGTGATTTAGATTAACATTATCTTCACAAAGTTATCTACCTTTGAAGTTTAAATCGCACAAAGTTTAATAGTTTTTTTAAACCTTTTTCTGTCTTCATTTTCTTTCTTTTTCTTCTTCTTCTCCTTATCCTTATCCTTCTCCTTATCATTATCCTTCTCATTATACTTCTTCTTCTTCTCCTTCTTCTTCCTCTCCTTCTTCTTCCTCTTTTTCTTCTTCCTCTTCTTCTTCTCATTCTTTGTCTTCCTCTTCTTCGTTTGATCTCCTTTACAGCATTAACAAGTGATATGGAAGTTCTCGAAGGGAGTGCGAGTTGTTGAAAAGTTTAGGCCTAGCATTACTATATTACACATTGTGACGAATTAAAGTCTCATACTTTTAGTGATAAAACATAATTTTTATTTATATATTTCTGTTAGGTAAAAAATGAAATTAAAGATATTGCGACGCTGTGCCTTGATATTATAGCGTATTACTTCATTGTTGCCAGTATTAATAAGAATGAACAAACTTAATTCCAGTTTAGAAATTATACTTGGTGGATTGAGTCATCCCACCAGTTATAAAGCCCAAGTATGGGCGTATATGTTATTTTGATGATGTAATCTTATGATTGAACATAAGTTAATAATTCATGAAATACGCTTTCATTTTCATTACTTTGACATACTAATTCGTTTTGTTTATCTTTTGTTTCAGAATCACGTAATGTAGATGGAATAATATTGCGGTGGACACTTTGTGCTCTACAAAGTAATACACTTTAGCAAAGTATAAATAAGCCCGCTTTTACAGGCCAATGTAACGAATGGTGTCATCGGCACGGGGCAATACATTAGTCGTATGAAATATCATACTTGTAGATTAGAATGTAATGACAATTTGCGTTCATTGTGAGAGTACAGTTATTCAAGAAATGTAATATTGATTTCCTCACGACTCTCAAGTCAATGTATCAGAGTGTCATGTATCAATTATTATGATTGTATATTGAGAAGACCCATCGCATGATAACAGTACTAATGCACAGGGAATATGTGTGGGGGAGGGCGGACGAATTGCCCAAATCCCCCCTCCCCCACTAAAAAAGGGACGACCGCTAACCTCAACGTTATTTGTTTTTCACCACGTTTTGAAACTTATGTGTGTGCGTGTAATTGGGTTTTTACAGACGTGCAGTGGCGTACGCAGGATTTTTTTCAAGGGGGGGGGGGGGGGGGGTTAACATTTTGAAATCGGGGCAAATTTTTTGCAACGACTCAGCTAGCCGCTGAATAAGCAGGGGGGGGGGGAGGGGGGGGGGGGTATAGAGGACATATATTTTTTTTTTTGGTCCCAAAATTTGAAAATTTGACCCATCGTCATTCCGTTCCGTTGGGGGGGGGGGGGGGGGGTAAGGTCATCTTTTTTAGGTCATCCATTAGGTTTTTTTAAATTTTATTACAAAAAAACAAAACAAACAAACTCAAAACTCAAAAGGGGGGGGGGGGGAGGTTTTCCCCCAAAACATACACATGCACAAAAATGAAGGGGGGTTAACCCCCCCCCCCCCCCCGTGCAGACATGTATCAATCAGATATGATTATTTACGTCTGGAGACCGACCTTTAACGTCACCATCCGAAAGAGCCCTTCCCCTCCCTATAAAATACCCTGGTTCCGCCACTGTTTCGCGTTTAGTTTCGATAGATTCAGTCGGCTGGTATGAAAATTCTTTCCAAATGTGACCTGAATATCATAGAGCAGCGCATAACACGATCATTGTCCTTCGTGGTCAATGCGTCCTATTATCAAGATTACACCTGTTCTGTTGCATGTAACGAGTCAAGGTGGAAGAAATCCAAGGTAATAAATTCAACATCTGCGTTCAATATTAGTACAGTAGTTGGAATCGGTGCCAGTGGCGTGGCCTATAGGCCAAACTATTGAATATGATTGACTTCTATTGTATTATGTATTGGGAACAAGGCTATCCAATGTATTGAGGGTGTCATCTTTCTTTCACACTTTCTTCTTTCATTCATTTATTCATTCATTCTTTCTTTCTTTCTTTCTCGCTGTCGTTCTATCCATCTCCATATCTTTCTTTCTTTTTTTTTCTTCTTTATGTTGCTTAGCTTGTCACAATTAGTTTTTTTGTTGTTGTTGTTGTTGTTGTTGTTTTTTTTTTTTTTTTTTGGGGGGGGGGTTGTCCATGTTGTTATGATTATTGCCGATAGAGCGACAAAATTCCTCTTTAAAAAAAATGCAAACGAAGATAAAAGGATTTTGTTGTAAAGGCGTCGTTTGTAAAACTGATGTAAAGGCATTCGAAGAAAACGCAGGGTTCCGTATCAAACTGTGTACGGTATAGTTAGTAAGTAAGACGTGTTTTTTACTGATATTTATTGATGTTATATACTCACCATTGTAATTTACAGTCAAATCTGTCTTAGTGGCCACCTCTTTTTAAAGGTCACCTGTCTATAGTGACCATGCATCTTGTCTCTCCTTCGAGAGAGGATTATGTGTAGAACCTGTATATTAAGAGGAAAAGAAATTAAATAAGTGCCATAACAAAGACTATCTTGTTCGAAACTGAAATAACATACTAGAGGTCAAAAGCAGTGGCATTGATTATTTTTGTAACTTCCATATCCGTATTCCTCAAGCCTCTGAACAAACTTTGTATCTTTTAAATTCAAGGGTAACTTTTAAAGGCACGGTGGAGATCATAGCTACATTATTAACTGAATTGCTAATTGGAAGGTGACATCTAGTGAAGTATAGGTCAGTAGGAGTGTTGGGAGGAGTTTAACTTGAATTTAGTGCATAATATGCAGCCACATTTAATACATTCAATCTAACCCCCTTTTTTAGGGGGGGGGGGGGGTGACTACGTTATCTGCAAAGTGTATAAATACAGGAAAAGACATTTCTAAATTATGTATTCCTTTTAAGGGCGTGGTATATGAACTTTGGAGAAACAAATTCTGAAAAAGAGAAAAATGCTAATGAGAACTGTAGTTCATTTGGACATTGCCGAGAGCAATTGCCAACAAATTAATGTGGAGAGTGATTTAAGTTATAACGCAAGTTGCAGTCGTCGCTACATGAAGTAGAATGTTATTTTGTCACGTAATGAAGTCGGGTAATAGCTCAAAAGCTCAAACGTAACACAGCTTGAAAAAGATATACAACAATCGTAAAGACTCTCAAGAATTCAATATTATTTCAATACCCTTTTGTATCGCCTACAGATAGCACGCGGATTTTGGAATGGCCTTAGGTTGAATTTTCGAAAGTCTTTGAGATCGTTGTTTTGTGTGTATGTATGTATGTATGTATGTGTATCACGAAGAATATGTTTGTAATTGTCTTTGTTTATAAATTATGTATGTGCCTTTTTATTGAATGTAAAACATTATTTGATCACTATGTGAACACTTTAATGATGAATCATGTCGAATTATTGGTATTATTAAATTGATCAAAAATACACCTCGTTCCTCTCATTGTCTGTCTGATGTTATTTATGATAAATCGGGTTTTACCCAGTGCTTGGTTTATGACATAATCCTGGTTTGGCCGAAATCTTTGATAGCTTTGCTAATTTGGTGGGGGACATGAAGATCACTACCATGGTCTACAGAGGGGGGGGGGGGTCGTATTGTTCGTTTTTATGAAGGCTCATAACTTGAACACACACAATTTCTATACCAGGGCGTTCATTGCTTTAAAAACAAATGTATTAAGATTCATAATTCCAATCCAACCATGGGCAAAGTGGCTGAAAGAACGTGTGTGTGTGTTGGAGGGGGGGGGGGGGGGGTCGTCTTTAGCGATGCCTCCTGTCTTACATGAATATTTTTTTTCTAGGCTTGCAAAAGATGTGCGTGTGTGTGTGTGGAGGGGTGGAAAGCTATACACACCCTGAATATTCCACTGCCCTTATTATAAACAATATCAAAGGACTAATAGTATTGACGTTTCTTCAAGAATTGAAAATAAATCAACTTTACTACGTACGTCCACGCCCGACATGATTTAAAGGCAAACAAACGCCGTAACCATTGAATATATTTGCACACACAACAAAAAAATGAAGTGTCTTTTGTAGATTAAAAGGACTGCGCCCCTGCTGCAGGTGAACCTCTGGTGATGGTGTGCATGACTATCTATATACGTCACCATTTTGAATTGTTTAGTAATGCATATAAAGCAGAAAAGTAAAATTACCTTTAACTCCATCAGCTAGGCCTAATCCAATAATGAATTATTCTACTAAATGTATAGATGTCTGCGTTGTAGCTATGACAACACCTTCTTGTGTACACAGTTTCCCACAGCACATCTCAATCACTCTTAAACAACTTGTATAACCCAGGGAGAGGAAATCTAGCCGTCCAAAAATACAGTTCTTGTGTGAATAAACTGTCGTAAAGAAAAACATCCCCAGACATTTATTTTCAAGGTAAACACGTCTTAAACTTAATTAAGTGTTGATAACGTTTTTGGTATATCAAGATATTTAATGGATACACCAGGAGAAATATGAGTTCTGGGGCGAATGCCCTTTTCGGGTAATCACACTTTTTATCTCTCCAAAAATAAACGCATTATCCAGATGTAAACATGCAGTTCACATCCTTTTCTGCTGTTTTTTTTATTTCTCTGAGAATAACTTGATGCATAAATCAGAACACTTTTTATTCACCACATCCATGGCTTTCCTGTCATCAACACTTTAAATCACTTTCAATACACAGGGACTTTGCGAATGAAACATCCCCCAAATACACATTCAAGTATTCTTGCCATTATTTCAGGCGGAGCCTGATGAAATGAATATTTAAAAAAAAAACTTTCATTAGCAGTTTTGAATTAGGACTAGAAAAGAAAAAGGAGAGGTGAACGTCTTATTGGTTTTGCTTCATTGTTTCCTGGGAAATTTGAGAAATAAATGTAGTTAGTAATTTTTTGGGGTGATGCTATTATTGACAGAAGAGGGGAAAAGGTATGATCCAGCGAAAGTCAAACTTAGGAGTATTATAACTTCATTGTATTTCATATAATGGAAAGCCCATTCAACTTATAATCACGAAACATTGGTATATAAACTTGAAATGAGGAACAAACGATGACTTAAATCATACTCTTATCCTGAATCATAGTCATATAAATGGAAAACTCATGGACAGATGTGTTATTTTGGTAATTTCACACGTTTTATTATCGTCAATAATAAGTAAGGTAATGCCATCATCAAGTCTTCACAAATAATGGATGCATAACATCACTTTTGCAAACATATATAATGCTCCCATAAGCCATCAGTTCTCTTATGATCAATATACATGGTAAAGTTATAATCATGAATCGTGAGATAATGCGACAGAGGATAATATTATAAAAGAGATAACGAGAGAGAGGGGGAGAAGTAGGGAGGAAGAAGGAGGGTGGAAAGGAGAGAAAGTGAGAGAGAGAGAGAGAGAGAGAGAGAGAGAGAGAGGGAGAGATATATATATATATATAGAGAGAGAGAGAGAGAGAGAGAGAGAGAGAGAGAGAGAGAGAAAGAGGGGGAGGGAAGGATGAGAAGAATATGAGAGAAATAGAGATTGTGGTGGTATCATAATATCATTTTAATACAATACACAGCACTACATTTCTTAAGATACTTCCAAAGTCAATACAGAAGTATATTATGAGCAATCACTCCTGATGACACAAAAAACTTGGTGCAATCACAAATAGCAACAAAGAGAAGAATTGTCTAGATATATCCTAAATATTCATTTCCAGTGGAACTCGTTATCAAAATTTCATAAATCAGACATGCGATACAAATAATTTATTTCAATTTGGCACACTACTGAAGTATAGATAAGGTGAACTATCATCAGATATCAAATTTCAATTGTTAATCCAATACTTAACATTCAATTTTATCTTGTAAAGGATTACTTACCATGCAAAGTATTCTTTTACAAAATTTCTTATAAATATTAAATTTACTTTCTTTTAATCATAATTATGAACAACAGCTTTAAAAAAAGAAAGTTATTGATAGATTAATTAATCAAACATTGCCTTATCTTCTAATTTCTATCCTATTTCAGTAACGAGCATAGCTCCCTTAGAATCATATTAATATGTTGGATAAATGGACAATTCAACAGATTAAATTACAACTACAATATACTGATTGGCAAGTGTCGACTATCGATATAGAGTGGTAGCATGTGTATCATTTTCTAAATATATCATCAATAAAACAAAAACATCTGTCAAATGATGTACACCTATCATTTACTTGCATATAAACTACTACAAAATTAGAATTGATGGATCAAAAAGAATGCATAGCAGAAATAATACAACAATGGTAAATTGAAAAATAAAATAGGAGAAAACTGATTGGCAGTGATAACAAATTCATTAAAATATAGTGAGACAAATGAAGTTCTCATGACCAATACTGTTCAAATTAGATGAAGAAAAAAAAAGGCTGCAAGAAAACAAAAAATACACATGGAAAATGAAAAGGGGGAGGGGAGGAACAGAAGAAGAAAGGAACTTCCTCTACATAAAGCAAGTATAGGGTTAGTGAATTCCATAGATAAAGAAGGAAAATGCTTTAAGATATAGTGAAATTATTGCATGGGAAAGCACCAACAATCTTTACTCCAGGTTTTGTTTGAAGCCTTTATCTTATCAATTTATACACAAATATAATGTTTACTTGATCGTCAAATATAGCATGTACTTATATTATATCACTACATACACAGTCTACACCAATATACTTATGAGTGGTGAAGACGTGGTAGCACTATCAAAGATGCATGGACATACAACATTGTTCACCATTGCCTTTTCTTGATATAAACATTAGAGGAATAAATGCCTATTAATAAACAAAGGTACAGTTGTGTAGGTAAAGCTATCAAGTAGGTGGAATTGTAGTGCTTCCAAGAATTAAAGGTATTACAAAGTTTTGGGAAATTTTGAAAAATGGGTGGATAGTGATTCTTTAAATTTTAATATATTTGGATGCCCCTGTGGATGTTTTAAAAACACCAGAAATGGTAGCCCCTAAAACACTTCTGCTTTCGAGAAAAATTGAATATAAAGATTTACCGGTGCTCCCGGTAAATTTTGATAAATTTCAAATAGCTCCTACGGCCGTTCAATGGTAGCTGCGACCATGAAAATCTCAGAGTATGTAGTTGTGGTATATAATTTCCGAACGAGAATAGCTAATCAGTCAATTTTAGTCAATAAACATTGTTTTAAAGCTTAATTAATATATTGACCTTGAGAGGGAGCTATTCAACATAAAGTGTTTATTATTTACAATTTCATAACTTTAGAGTCGATTTCGACCGCGACAACGATCACTGAATATTGTAGGATCGTATATGCTTCCAATATGTTCATTTGAACCAGATTCATGACCCCATACCAAAACTTTGTTTTACCTTTAAGCATCACATAACATGAACATGAACAAATATATATTGGAAAATAAACAACATTTGGCAAACATAACTCTAAATAGAGAGGCCGACAAAATGTACACTATTTGCATTACATAATAGTAAATCTACATCTTAAAATGCATACTTGGCAATCTGATGAAAGTTGGGCATACTATAATTACAGAGTGCATGATTAAAGAATAGTGCTTCTTGCTAATTTACACTTGTTTTCCATACCTGAAGGAGTTTGTACATGTTTTGAGACAAGGAGATTTTCAATCATTCTGTTCACTCTTGATATCATTGGACAATTTTTCAAACCCGTTGAGAACTACACCTTGTCTCAATCCCATAAGGTTGTTTTAGGAACCACAGGATACGAGGTCCACATAGCTAATGAGTTAATTAGCAGTTGGATGAAGATATTTGGATATTGCAAAGTCGTTAACAGACATTGATCCTTAAAGCCTAAAAATATAGGGAAAACGCTTGCTTCATTCGCTAGACATACAACAGAGACACCTATTTGAATTTGTACCATGATGTGATTATCAATTTAGATCAATTGAGTAGGCAATTATCATCATATTTGCATCCTGCTTGTGTATGTCATACTGGGAAGTGCGGTTCTCTATATGTAACAAATACTGCACAGGAGATCATTTACTTATTCAGTGCCAAGGTTCACAAATAAGGAGAATTGATAAACTAGTCAATACCACAAGTGCTATACATGTACATGTGATCATTACAAGACCTGAAACAAGGAAATACAATCATTGGATTTACACATAACATCCATGCACTCATAAAAAGATGTACTGAAATACATGTTACCATTACAAGGCACTAGTACAGAAACGTTCCTTTAGTTTAAGTACTGAGAGTTTGCTTATCAAAAGCAAAGTGACAAAGAGATGTACAGGGAATGTTACATGAAGAGTAAACATAATTTCATTATTAAAAGGGGAAGTTAACCATGGCATTAAGATCCTCTAAAGCTTAGTAAAACCATTAAAAGAGAAAATTGAATTTGATGAAGCTTTGTTATGAAATAAATGAAGACCTGCTTGGAGGAAGATGAACGAAGTCGCCGATCTGTGTTTGATTGATCCAAGTTATCAAACTTTCATCTTTTATCAGATGTTCAACAACACGCACTGGTGGTTTTTTTTTCAATTCTCTGCCCTTTAACACAGACACCTCAATTTCAGGGTACAGCTCCGATTAAAATAATCCCAAATGCAAAGGTTTAAACTACAAACCAACAAAATCATGCTTTCTACAAACTTTAAGTACCGGTATCGTATAATATTTGATAATGTGTAACTACTGGGGAATTCATCATCAATCAACTTGTACGGTTCTATACATTGAAAGAAAGGGGTCACAACATCTTAGTACAGTAAAGTAACCATCATGCACTTCACATTTAAAATACAATTCAAACGATTGTCAAACCTACAAGTACAGTGTATGTGAATAATATTCAATATAATATGTTATTCAGTTCTATAGTGTCCATGCAGAAGAATTTACAATAATATCTGTTTAGAGCCAGAAGGGCATTAACTCTGTTTTAAATTAAAAGACTTAAATCCCTTCTGCCCCAAACAGACGCTGGTAAGAGCCTAAGCTCTGTGTTAAAGTGAAATAGTTAATGCCTGTCTTGCTCCAAGCATTCAGTATATTACCAACTGAAGAGATAAGGACTAAGGAGATAGGGTGCATCAATCCATAAATATCATAAATATAGAATCTCCAGACTTTGTTCATGAACAATGGTGATGACAATGCTCTTCCAAGATAATAAAGGAAGAGACCAGATGAGAGAATGGGGTCTGAGAGACTATGTACATAAACCACAGAGAGCAAGATATAGAGAGAGGGAGGGAGAGGGTTAGGGTTAGGGAGAGAGAGGGGAGGGAGAGAGAGAGAGAGGGGAGGGAGAGAGAGAGAGAGAGAGGGGCAGAGAGAGAAAGAGAGAGATACACAATTTATATGGAGAGAGAGGGACAGACTGAGAGAAAGACAGAAACAGAAACACACAGAGACACAGAAAGAAAGAGAGACAAGGGATAAAGTATCATTTGCTTTCAAGAACATTCATAATAATTTTCTTCCACTCTTATGTATTCCTGCAGTAGCAATACAAAATAAAGTTCTCATTTCTTCTTATCCTAGTTCTTAAATGCATACCTTTAAATTAGGAAGACTGAAAAGAAAATATTACTCCAGATAATGTATTTGTGTATCATGACATAACATTGAGAATGAAATAAGTGTGTCTCAAATATTTTTCTTTTTTGGTTTGTTTTGTTCTTTCTATACAGAAATTAAATATGGGATTATGGACTACACAATTGACACAACCATAAATAATTGTAGTGATTATATGATTACATAAAATATATAAATGTATCATGAGATTTGCATGCGCCAATACTACTGGGTGGGGTGAAGTCAAATTATAGCACTGTTATGATGAAGCACAAACATTAGAATTAGCAATGCGTACATGAAATATACATAGATATTTTCGTTTTTATTACTAACACAAATTATGTCATGTAATACAACAGATTTGTATAATACACATAACCAAAGACATTAATATTTTTCTATAATAATGCAGAGGGTTATACTAAATATATGTACCGGTATAACAAATTAATTTAAAGATAAAGTTGAGTTCTGGTCATGCGATTGCATATTGTAAGAAGTGGTGTGAAATCAATCAGAAAAGGTTGATCATCTAGCATATAAGTATTGGTGTGTACTGCAAGGTTCTGGAATCATCAAAATGATAACAAATTTGGCCCAGTCTTGGTTAAGTTACAAGCACTGTACACAGAAAGATGTATATGGGACTACATGAACATGTTGCATACAAATCTGTCCCGATTTTTATGCTCCTAAATGCCATATTTAGAATGTGAAGGCATTTGAAGAGCCATGCTTTTCAGGGAACATGTTTTATCTGATGTTCTTCCACACTTGCATAATAACAATGAGAACGCTCACAAATTATTTTCCACCTCTTCCCAGAACAACCTTCTCTTTAAAATGGACTATATCCATTATGCAGCCTAATGATACACACATATACAATCTATGGTTTATCTTGAACATGATGTAAACTTCATGGATATCTGAGAAGTATGAGTAACCCTGTTCCATATTCAGCTTTATGTCAATACAAAACGAGTCTTGCTGTAAAAATAAAGAAGATGAATATATTTAGCTATCAGGAACAAACATTGATCATCACAAGTCCAATCAAAGAGATAAAGCAAATTAATAGTTTTTGTCTACATAATTTATCATATTTATCATAATACTGGTGCATCACAAGTCCAATCAAAGAGATAAAGTAAATTAATAGTTTTTATTTACATAATTTAAAATATTTATCATAAATACTGGTGTATTACAAGTCTAATCAAAGAGATAAAGTAAAATAACAATTTTTGTTCACATTATTTATCATATTTATCAATTTGGTGACTTTTTATTTTAATATCAAAGGCAAGATATGAAATAAATAAGTTTTGATTGCATATTTCATTATTTTTGTTCGATATCAAAATTGTTTTTTACATTGCAATGTCTAATAAACCATAAACAAATTATACATGGGAACATGTATAGATGTACATGTACATTGGTCTATGCTGTTTGATGTCTGGTAAATGTTTTACTTCATATATGTTTGAAATTCTGAATGTACAGAGTTCTATTTTAACAATTATGGTATGTCAGAAGACAATTCCCACACAATACAATGCCTCTGTATATAGAACTTACATGTAGTTCTATTAATTGGGCATACATGTTGGATGTATTGTGTAATGCAAATATACTTGATTGTCACTGAAACATTGCATGCAGTAATACAATTGAGAATAAACCAAAAACAAAAGTTTATAATACTGTCAAGTTGGATGAACAAATATTAGTACATTTTGGGCTACACTTCCAGCTCTCTCTCTCTTCTTTTTTGGTATTCTTTTGTTCTTTGTTTTCATTTTGATTAATGTTTTGTTTTCGTTTGTTCATGATTCCATAGCATCAGTATGAAGGGATAAGCCCTACTCACAGCTTTGGTTTCTCTCTTTCATTAATAATACTAAACAATCAATTAGGAAAGCACCATATTTCTGAGGGCCATTTGTTCTTCTCATACTAAATAAATAAGGATAATTGGTCATATGACACAAGTTTCATACAGCACACTGATAAAAAGAGCTGCCCTCAAACTTCAGGAACAATTCCTATGTAATAAATTGTGTGTATCAGAAACACTTGAATTCCTCTGTGATTGCATTGGGTTAGGAACTCAAGTAGATAAACATATAAATGTACACCTTAATAGTGCGATAGCAAAATGTATATTGTTATATATACATGTACATGTACATGTAGTTACTTCAATGATGTATATGGCCATCCCTAAAAGTCTTTCAAGTTTATATGCATGTAAAAAGCCGTCCATATACTAAAAAAAAGGATAGATCCTTTCCATTTTCTCCAATCTTGGATTAATCTTATCGAAATAACACATTTTCAGTATCATTCTATGGAAATTAAACTGAAGTTTGAACCAAAATTGACTTGGCTTAAATATTGAAAACTGCATGGCTACGGATAGAGGGATTTTCTTTACCTGGTACTTCTATTCAAAGAATAAATCCCTTTAAATACTGTGCCTGAGCAAACTCAATAATATTTTTAGGAAATGCACAATCAACACCTATTTGTATCCATGACAGGTGAAGTTCAATTTATAATCTGATTGTTATAACTGCTAAATGTGTATCTCCATTATTTGTCTTCAGCCCTTCTACCCATTCATAAATAATCCCTAACACTAGGATATTTGTGATATTAGACGGTCAGCACGGCACCAGGTTGTTGCAGCATTGATAACAAGGGGCGGTTCAGAAGGTTGTTGTGCATATATCTGCGGGATGTCCAATGCAGAGGGATGTTAGTACCATAACTAGCAGACAGACAGAATCCTATGCTGCAGGTTCCTCAGGAACATGCTCCTCTATCAAATCAGCATCAAGTTCTCTCACCCTCTCATCTCCTTCAGCTCCCTCCTCCCCCTCCTCCTCCTCCTGCTGCTCCTCCTCCACCACTACCCCCTCTTCTTTAACCTCTTTAATACCATCTTCTAAAGCACCTTTATGATCTGATATCGCCACGCCCTCCTCCGCACCTTGTTTCTCACCACCTGTCCTGACACCAGTATCTAGGGGTACATTGTTCACCTCCTCTTTGGTCTTAGTCCTCTGGTTGCTCTCAGGTTTACGCACCACCAGAGAACTATTCACTTTATCCTCATTTGATCTGTTATTCATCATCCTCTCTTTGTACTGCATATAAGCCTTCTGGAAGACGGTCTCTTTCTGGACCTTGGGGTTGTACTGGTGGTTCTCCCACGTCGGTGTGTGGAAGCGGATGTCATACATGGACGCCCATCGGCCGAAGGCTACCTTTTCCGTCATGAACTTGTGGCCAGACGTCAGTCGCCTCTCGCTCTTCTCGTAGTACTTGCACTCTGTCTGAAGCTTGTCAAAGTAGTGGTAGTAGGTTTGGTCGTTGGGATGCTCTCTGTCAAAGAGGGAAAATAGAAAAGTTTTATTTTCAATTTTATACAACTTACTCCTACATCCTAATTGGATGATTGGTCAAACGCAGTCACGTGTGATTCATTTTCAGTAATACTGAATATCCTATGTTTTTTTTAATGAAAAAGCGTGCAATAGTTTCTGGTACTATACACTTTTTAAGTGTACATTGCACCGCATTGCATGTAGAGTTTGGATAGATCTTATAATGAAAATAAATGAACTCATTTGCATGCATCATTTTTATATAAGTAATTATTAATATACAGTATAAATAGCATCTATATGGGTAGATGAAATGACATGCTTTACAGCGGTAAAATGATGTACTAGTGTACAAGAGCTACATGTAGGTACGTTATGCTTTATTTCCTGAAAACTAACTGCTATGAAAATAAAAGTCAAAACAAAGATTCATTATATGGACCGAAATGAGTCTATCTATTACTGGTAGTTTATCTACCGGTAAGCAAAAGTGGAACAGGATCCCCATGTTAAAGGTAAAGGCCAGAAATGGTAAAATTGCCGTTTTAGGGTTTTGGGTGAAAAATATCCATTCAATATTGTTTAAATATTGTTTAGATGGCAATACTTCATCCAGCAAAAAAGCAGAAATATATGCCCAAATGTTCAATGTTGAAGTGCATTCGCGATATCTATCCAGGCTGGATACATGTAGATATGATAATTTACCAAATATATCAATTGGTAGGCGTTTTCCCGGCAACATTTGTTTCATCACGTATTAGTCAAAACATATTCTTTCACACGATTGGTAATAAGAGCTTCCATTTCATTTTTTGAGAGGGGGGGGGGGGGCATTTCCAAAACTAATCTATACCTTTTATTACACAGAACACATTTCTACTGGTATTTGGTACAAAAAAATGTAATAATGGTAGTCAAAGGATTTATGAAACATTCACAGTCTTAAAACATATCGAAAGAGAAATGAGATTTGTGCCAGATATGTTACATCTTAATTTAACAAGATCAAAAGGGCTCCTTGCCACATGTATACAAAAACAATGTACAGTACATTGTACATGTATACAGACATTCCCAACCCATATCAACTTCAGAACGATAGCCTTGGATATCAATAGCCTAGCTACATGATTGAATGTTGATCTTCAGTATTCAACTTTCAAACCATGATCCTTGCAGTCACATACTGTACAAGTACATGATGGGAGTATGCAGTCATGCCAGGCTATTGGTACATGAAGGAATGCATGAATACAGACCTGTACACATAACGGTACATGATTATGCTCAATGGGAATCAACTTGAAGGTACTACAGGTGTACATGAAATTGTCAAAAAATCATTCTTCGTCAAAAGAATCATTCAAACGAAATGTAGAAAGCAAAATTATAGATTTCTGATTGGCAAGAACGGTACCTAAATAAGAGTTCACGGCTATCTGTTTAAAGCTGCAAATGAAGAAAATGACATTGACCATTTCATAAAACTGCAGAACTTTTTTTTTCTTTCTTCATGTTAAAAAACAATGCAAATTTATGATGAGCACGTCAATAAATTGAACAGAACCTTATCAGTAGTTTTACCCCATCCCCATCCACTATATTGCCTAGAACTTAATACAACTGTACAAGTTAACGGGTTTCCATTATTCAGAAGATTTTAAGGAGTTAACCATGTCTGAGCTCTTGTCGAAGCTTCAAATGTAGTCCTGTTGCTTGCCTTCACATTATCTTCACCATAAATGTAGGCGAGCCTATTGACCTACTTTGGCCGCGTTCATGCTTGATTTTGACGGCCAGAATCAGGCATCTGTTACGTGTTTAGTTTAAAACACGCTTGCGTTCATGCTCACTTTTGTAGAATCACCGAAAAAACGGCGATCACGAACGCCGATCGTAAACTCACAAAAAGATGCGTTTACAATTGTAAACGCGTTTAAATGGGGTCAACGCACTGACCTCTAGTGGGTCTACGTAGCATGCACAGTGAAGGTCACACAATGCCACACAAGGAGAATTGCCTGGATGAGCCAGAGAAGTAAGCATGAACAGCTACACCGTGGAACTGCGATCACGATGAGCGTTTACGATGAGCGTTTCAGATCGCTCATTCTACCTTCAAAATCAAGCATGAACGCGCCCTAAGGCATATAAAGCTGATATCACCAACAGCTGAACCTTTATACTCTAGTGTCATGTCATTACAGTTGTAATTGTCCCAAACTTTAATTACGCTTGCGCCCAACAGATCACCTTCTACAGCCTCCATCTGAACGTATTTACAATACACTATGCACACTTTAAGTGACATGCAATTAGCTAGATATCGATCAATGCAATTATCAGCCTCCACCTCAATGACCACTTAAGGGAACACGTGCGCATGATTTCTGATATGACAGTCTTTTTGAGTTCTACATGTTTACATATAAAATTTAAAAGTCAAGTCAAATTAAACCACTGCCTGCGAGAACCAAACGGCTCCTTTGAAAGTGACTTGGTAACATTGTTGAAGGTTGATGAAAAAAAATGGGTAATTTTTGTATGAAATGTTACTTAAAGATACTATGTATTATATCCCTTATCGTAAGATTGTTGCATAAGGAGTGTACACAACAAGAAAATGAATAGTTTTACTATAAAAGACGTTTCCTGCCGCCTACATCGAAATAGTACCTTTTTATTGATGACGTCACGCAATCGCATAGTACCTTTTTTTCCCTAGGGAAAAAAGGTACTATGCGTGACGTCACAATAAACAAAACGCATATTCTTGAACTATGCGTTTTCCCAGCGAGCGCGTACATGATTTCAAATGCCTCTGCGCCGTCAACCCCCGCAGTGTCACGGCGCTCAAGCCATTAATATGCAATTAACGCTGTGCGATAACTGCATTACACTAGCGCCAGCTAAACATTTTTACATCCTTCAATGTTTCATTTGAGCCGTGCAATTTTCTTTATTTCTTTTCGATCTGAATGTAGATGTGAATGTGAGTATAAGGTTCATGTTATTACAGAAGTGTACAACGAATAATACAGATGGAAGGGATATAAAACAAATATAAAATGACTCATTCTCGGAACAAGCTAAAACTATTCGCACTCAGGAACATCATTAGTACTTTTCTCCCTCGGGCCGATGCGAATAGTTTCAGCTAGATCCTCGAGTGTCATTGTATATTTGTATACTATGTTCCTGTTGCAGCCAACATCAAATTCTGTAGAACTTTGCAGGAATTATGAATATGTCATGTACAGTATGACCTATCTGTGAAATTTAAACGTTAGCAGTGTCCTACTATTCAAAATATGAAGGAAACCTGTTTACTTGCTAGACTTCACTGTCAGGACACTATTGAGTGACAAACTGGCTTCTTTTCTTCTTTGGTAATAACATACATAAAATGAGCTGTAAAGGGTACATGGCATTGGTCTACATCAATAACCCACTTCTTGTAATGGCCAAAATTAAACTGATTGAATCTTTGCGCAGCATAAAACGTACAACCATTCTGTACAATGGTCTGAAAATCAGACTTTAACTTACTGGCTCTATAGCTCTTAAGTCGATTTGACAACTAATACCGGTAGTCATTATTTTCTCACTTACAGACATTTTCAAGCCCCCCCCCCCCCTTTTTTTTAGGGAAGTTCTAAATTAGAATTATCTTTTAAATGCCGTTGGAATTTAACCTTTTCATTTGTTTGGCCTGCAAATGGGACAAAGTACCTTTAAGGACGTATGATTTAGCCTTTATGTATAGGAGTATAAAGATCATTCAGAAGTCAATGGGTTAAGGAATTATACTGTCTAACTGCAAAACATATCTGATAGCTCACTCTGATATGATGCCTGACAATTCAACAGGACATGTATCTGATCTATTACACACACACCTCATCACTGCTAAAAGGTTAGACTGACATCCATAGAAAGCTCTTCTCATGCCTCTTACCATTGAAAGGGAACAAGCAAACACGACACACTCTTACAGTAACAAGGAAGGCTCAACATTGCTCCAGATATGTCTACACTATCATTGGATTTGAATTTTGAATAAAAGGATATCAGAAGTACATGTACATGTTCTTGGCTGCCAGCAGTTAATGCCAATGACAGTACAGTGTATGACACTATATTTTGTAGCTCTTGCGCCCTTCATGCAGGCAGCAAGTGATATATTGCTATAAAGCGAGGAGATGTTATCGCAATGTTCAAGGACAATTACTTAATCTAAATATGAATTGAGAATCATTTACATGTGCTCATGCAATTATACTACATGTACTGTATAATTTTTCATTTTATATGTACATGTACATGTATGTCTATACAGTATCTTAAAATTTGGAACAATAAGAACTTGAAACTTGAAACTTATATTGCTCTTCTGGCTCTCGGGTGACAATTTGCTAATTTATGCAGGAATCGCTGAATATTATGCATGTATCACACAAAGTCACAAACACTGTTTCACTGTCTAAGGCCAAATAAAAAAAACAACATGTTTAGCGTCCTGTTTTTTCGAAAAATAGGAAGGAGGCCCTTTTTTTTTTTTCTTCTTTCAAAATGGCCGCTCGGTACATTTTCCCTGACAGTCGGGGCTATTTTTTTTCAAGATGGCCGCCGACAATTTTTTATTTTTTTTAAAATAAAAAATAGAGCCATTTTAGCAGAGTTTTTCTCTTTTTTTTGTTTCTCAAAAAAAAAAAAAAAAAAAAAAAAATAGGAGACGGCCCCCAAAAAGGAAGCAGGCGGGGACGCTAAACATGTATATTTTTTTTAATGGCCTAAACAGAAGGCTATTATATACATGTATGTACCAAGACAATTAACCTTTAATATTAAAAGTTCTCTAGACACTGATCATAGACGAAGCCCAACTACAAGACAGACAATCATATCGTCTCTTTGGAGCCAGAAGGGCGTTCACTCGTCTACTTCTACACATAGTTAATGCCCTTCTTGCTCCAAACAGACGATCTAATACATTTGTAGATTGGATTAGCCAAGATACTGTCAGACCCGTCGGTAAGGATACGCCTGCACTCTCCTCTCAACCTTATTCTATCCATCTTTAAGCAGATGGACGTGACTGGCATGGGTTGATGTAGGTTGGCAACCAAGCTGGATAATTTGTCATCTCACATACATGTATGATGTGAATGCATGGCAATTCAGACTAAATTCAATGTTATTAACACTGTAGCCTGGGTTCCACACTCCCAGACACCCAGGATACAAGGGCCCTAATATTCCAGGCCAAGACCCCATCATTTTGACATTTTAAAGAGGGGGTCAGGCTCACAGATCCTAGAAATTTCAGTCCAAAGAGTTGATATCATTCGCAACTTTGTACATACCGTAAGAGATAGGAGACTGCAAACTTGCGATTGATTGGAGGACGCAACTCTGTATAAGATGGGGCTCAGACCTACATGTACCAGTGTTTTTCTTTTTAACGAAAACTCCTACCGGTAATTAAAGTCCAGACCAGACTAGCCCCCACCCCCTCCCCCTCTCTCTCTCTCTACTTCTCTCTCCCCCTCTCTCTCTCATCCCCCCTCTCTCACTCTCTCATCCCTCTCTCTCCCTATCACATACTCACATCCCCTTTTACCTTCAAAACTGAGGTACATGCAAGTTGTTTCAATTTCAGGGGGAAAAACAACCTAAGCTTCCACTGAAGACAGGCTAAGGCATACATGTACAGTAAAGGGCATGTCAACATGCACCAGGAGTACCCGTACCTTTTTTATTTCCCTCACACTTGTTTGCTATCCCTATATCCACACATGCGGATGTATGAAGGATGATTACAGAATCCTATAAAATGCACGTTGTCTGAATGGATGAACGTATATACACATGCATGAGTACATGACTTGTATCTGCGCAGAAGATTGAGTAAATGCAAGACACATATAAATGTATACTACATGTATATTGGAGTTCTGAGAATATAAGACAGCTGATATCATTCCCATATCATGCACTAGAATAGGGTCAACAGTTTGGGTGACACGAACTGATAATTTTAGTTGCACTTTCTGGCACACTAGTTTGACTGCATAATTTTGATTTGTTTTTGTGTGTCTCAGACTTCAGTTTTGGTGGCCCAGAACGGCAGTATAATTTATAATAGTAATTTGTAAATAAATTTGTAATGTTGAAAACTTTTATACTTTTGTTGAATTGTTGCGATCAGGCCAATTCAATCCCAACTAAAAAACGCAGGGCCACTAACTCTTGAATACCATATCATATAAAATGTAAAAAGAGAACATAACCTACTTGCAATAATCATCATAGATCATCCCATAGACGTCTACAGAGTCACAGACTTCCAGTGCAAACAGCATAGCTACCCATCCAGTAGACATCCACAAACGACCTTTACTTCTGTAATAAAAACGTCATATCAAATCATATTTAGTTGGAACGAAGCAATTTACCTGCAAATGACACCGTAATGAAGAAAATTAATGAAGCAAATTGACAAAGTTGTTATCTTTTTCCTGCTTTAGTACAGTGTTGTATGAAGCCGCTACGAGCAGCACCAAGGCAGTATATTGACAACTTTATTATATACAAACATGACCAATTTGCTCTCGGAACATCCATATTTCATATATTTTTGATAAAATACAATAGAGCACAAATTCAAACAAAAATTGATTTAGAAATTTTCATTTGCAGGTTTATGTAGTCCCCAAAACGACATGTAAAATTTCATTTGTGTTATGAGCCACTAAAATAAAAACAACAAAATTTGTCGAAATGATTATAATGCAAATTTACATGAATGAATATTTCACACCAATTCCTTCAATAGTGTTTATTAAAATAACATCATGGAATTCAAACAAAGAGTGAGAGAGAGATAGAGAGAGAGAGAGAGAGAGAGAGAGAGAAGAAAAAAAATGGACCAATAATATTATGTTAAATGCAAGAGCTACTGTACAGTACAGTACAGTAATGTTTAATTCATTCAATAATTCATTTCAGAATTCATTTAAAAAATACTCTTTGAATAAATGTTATAAGTTTTTCTTGCATCTTTAATTGATCTAATACATGTTTTAGACAATAATATTTTTGGTCCAGTTTTTTTCTTCTTTCAGATTAAAGCTTTTCTCGAACTATAATTTACAAAATCAAGAGTAATACTTCTTTTTCTGGATGAATTAAATGGTGGATTTGAGCTAATGCTTTGAAAATTGAAACAAAACGGCTACAAAACACTACCCTAACAAGCTACACTGTATGTAATTTTTTATTCACTCAGCTTTACCCAACATGTAACAAAAAACAAGAAATTAATAAAATAATTACAGGTGCTTGTACTACACTGTGTTGGTGATACTAATCCAAAATAAAATTTCTCATAATTTACATCTTGATCTACATGTACATCCATGTGCAAAGTCAGAGTAAATGGTGCATTAATGATGAAACAATGACAATGGTCTTCTCATCATCTTGAAAAAGCTTTAAATAGCCTTCACGAGACATCGACTTGTCTTAGTCGATGGGATTAGAGGTGCTCTTAGCCCATACGAGTAGGCCGGAGGCTAGTCGCTACATGTACATCATCAATCAATCTACATTATACTTCAATATATTTAGGTTTGGTCATGATATTGCATTGGGAAATAAATGCTTCATATCATCTAAGAATTGGTGAATACTGTTTAATCTTACTTTAATTACTTGCCGTTAATGGCAAGGATGTTCATCACCCATGTCTGCCAAAAGTTATGTACAGGAATCATAACTGTATGTACAATGTACATGTATGTACATGTATACCTAATGTATGCAACATATCAGTAAAATACACTGAGCCACTTCAAACCAGTTTATGACAATGACTACATTCTGAAAGCTTGCAAAATGTTTAAAAATGAATTTTTAGAATTGTACTTTCTTCTTGATTGAGATCCTCTAAATGATAATAGTATTTGAAAGTACATAGAAGGGGTATTGTAAGCCTGACAATACGAGATAAGGCCTGAATTGGTAAAAAAATAAATTGGACAATTGTGCAATTGGTGTGATTTCATATTGATTACACATTTTTTTCCTTCCAACTGGCATTGAAAAAAACATGCACGTTTATTTCAGTATACATGTACATGTACATCTTACTATTCAAGATGAGCATGTACAGTGTACATCAGAAACGAAGAAAAATTGTAAATATCTCAAATTTTAAATTTGTTCCATCTGTAATTTCTGTCAAAATGTAATCAAACTTAAGTTTGGTCACAACCTACAAGGTTTGTGATGGTCTAAAATCTTGATGACTTACTTTGATGTTCCCAATTCTTGATAAAACAGCTCCACATTCCTGTTCATGATCTCTTGTTTAGTGAGAAAAACGAGACATCCTTGTATTTCTGAGCAAACTTCCTCGACAAAATCAGCTCCAAATTCCTGTTCACATTCACACTGTAAAGCCAAAGTACGACAATTACTTCAGACTTTGTTGTTGTGTTCACAAAATAGAGTCTTCTCTCAGCTTCTGTGTCAAACATGCGGGGAAAGTTTCTGTGTCCAATGACACGGAATGTAGTCCTACTTCCTACATCTTTTGTATAATTTAGCGTTGGTGCTGCGTTCATTCGTATAATGCACTCTGAACTGTCAATTGTTTTGCCCATCCCTTTACCACTCAGATGCCCGGAGCTGGTCACAAGGGCACACTGCTTGCAATGACGAAGGGCTTCTGTGAGGAAAACAATTAAAAAGTACAAAATTATAAAGGCAAAATGATTCATCATCATTAAATGCATTACCACCACCATTATCATCATCATCATCATCAACCTCATCCTCATCCTCATCCTCATCCTCACAATTTCAATATGTCATGTCATGTAAGAAAATAATGTGATGAAAAGTGATGAAAACTATCATGAAACGTTGTATGAGAGATTAAAAATATGAAAATTATGGGAAAATGTTCCCTTAGAACCTACATGAAAAAATAAATTTATGAATAGTGTCCAGTTACATGTACATATAAAAAGTAATTCAAAAAATGAACATCGACCAGCACATTTCTTATTTTTCCACTACAGGCCTACTACATGCACATGTAGCCTGCATTGTACATGTAAAGTAAACTGTACATGTGCACGCATCTTAAATTTAATCAAGTGAAGTGCTGTATAAAATTGAGACCATTAGTGGGATGTTATGCTGCGCCAGAAAGAATCAACTTTCTGAAGCACATCAGTCCTCACCAAACACCTTCATGGATATACATGAACATAAACTTAAACTAATGAAACAACCACTATCCCGAGTATCTTCCATTAAAGTTCTGTCCCTCATGCATGTGCGCAAGTCACGTACCGGAGTCATTTTCAATGAATACATGGATTAAATTACAATCATTGCTTATTACTCTGCAGTTTCTTCTGCCTCTGGCAATGCTTGTTATCAATTCCTGTATATAATACATCAGGCTTCTGGCATGGATCTTTGAGTAGAATGTGAGATTACTGGCTAAAAGCACTTAGAAATGTCATTTACACATACATGTAATACATCAAAAGGAGGAAAATGGGAAGGAAATGCAAAACTAACTATAGAAGTATAGGGGCATTTTACACTGCAAGCAAAAACCATTGGTTTTTATCACGTTCTGGAGTTTTGTCGAAAGTTGGTAGGCAACTGCACATATTAAAGCATGACGAAAATACCATCTATGGAGTGTGTGTTTTTAAATCGAAAATCCATTGGTTTTTGCAGTGTAAAAGCTCACCCTCAACACACTGGTGAATTATTCAGGATTGTTGTTGCACGACTCTCTTCACTTCTGTGATAATGCAAGGCACAGCGAGAGGGAGAAGGGAAAGAGGGGGCGAAAGGAAATGAAGAAGAGATGGACAAGGGAATTCTAGGACAGGTAAGAATAGGGGAAGGAAAGAGAGAATACAACAGACCCAGTCTTTACCTTATCACCAGATACAGGCATGTACCCCTGGCCATTCCAATTCTTAGGTTCCAGTCGCTTCTCCTCCTCCTCCAGCAGAGGAGTCTTGGTAGTGGCATTAACACTCACTGCTGCTGTTATCCTGGGAAGGGGCGGGGCTGGTTCCCGATAATCCCCGCCCCTCTGCGTGCACCCATGGCTATCAGTGCAACCAAATTCCCTAATGTTGGTCTTCCTGAGAGTGTCTAATGCTTGCTCCGGCCATGTGTAGAGAAGCAGTGCAGCTCCTATTAAGGTGCTGTAGAACAGCAGATGGCTCAATGTCAGTGCTTGTCTCTACAAGTTTAAATAGAAAAAAAAAAAACATTATTAAACATCAGAAAATACTTTGTGTAACAACATTATGGGTGTGTGTTTTGTTTGATTTCTATATTTCAAGATTCAGGATTCCAGTTTCAAGAGTCAAGATTTATTTATGTATTTCCACTGACTTAAAAAAATACATTCATGAACAGCAAATTCATTGTCAACTAGAATAAATTCATGAACAATAACAAGAAAGTTGTAAAGACAATAGATCTTGAATACAGTTTAGTTTACAGAGTACTATCAAAACTATTGATCGATACAAAGAGTCCATAGCTCAAGTGTTACAAGAAAGCAAGGCCTAAATGTACATTACATGCACATTGTAATTCACCTACCTGTACATGTAAACTATACAGTCTTTTGTCAGTGAATCAGCTCTAAGCTGACATCCAAAACAAAAGCTTCAATTTAGTGTTCATGCAAACATAGAACAATAACATCTTGCAAAGTATTACAATCTTACCAAATTATGGCACAACATGCTTCTATTTCTAAAGACAAACATCCTGATTAGGAGTATTCAGAGTAGATTCCAATTAGCTGGTACAGACATGGACTATACCACAGGTAGAAAGCAACCAAACAGCCTGAAACAGCTGATACCTTACATGTACAGTACATGTACATGTAGATGTTGTATACAAAACTTTGACAAACAGTCTATAAACTACTTACATGTGACCTAGTTCTTATTCCTGACAGGATGGACACAAGTCCAAAGGAACACAAAATATAAAGTTATAAAGCTGACCGTGTTTACAATAATATAGGGCTAAATGATACATGTATGAAACACCAAATGCATACATGTACATTGCATGTACATGTACATGTAGCAGTATATCATAATAAAATGTAAAACTCTTCTATAAAACATTATTGTAGAGTGCTTAGAGACTTCTGACAAAGTAAGTGTTAGGCACTATATAAGCACTGTAATTATTATTATTATTATTTAGTTTTTTTCGCTTTAAAGGGATCTGGTAACTTTGTCTCAGATTCTGAAACAAAATCCTGGATTTGGCTCATGCTGCAATGATAATTATAAACCTTTAGGTCAGTCAGGAAGGAACCCCATGACTTTTACAAGCCGATCGCCAGTCTGATTATCAAGATATTTGTGACTGGAAATCGAAACCAAATTTTGTGTTTGCCAAACAGTTTTCATAACACAGTCTATTGGGGAAAACGAGAATGGTAAAACCGGTCACTCAAAGATTTTTACTTTTTTTGAGGCACTTCTTGATCACTTTGAAGAGCGATTTTTTAGGGCTTTAATACTAAACCATATCACAGACACTGATAACACGTAGGGCCGCACATATCAGATTTAACATTGTTAAACGATGCCTTTAAAGGGGCAAATATATCAAAATATGTCCCTTGTTGCTCCACAAAAAAAGTGTTTGTCATGTTTCATACCTAATATTATTCTGTCTGCAAAATAATATTTCAGTAATAAAGGAGTAACAAAAAAAGTGGCCTACAGCACATGTATGAAGAGTTTTATTGCTTTGTAACTCCTTTAAGAAAAAGTGCTATGAAAATGTAGTACCGCAGTACTGCAGGTACATGTATCTGTGAAAAAATACACGGGGGATAGGGGAGAATTAGCCCCCAAAATGTCCAAAATAGCCCCCGAAAATCAGAAAAGAGCCCTTGTAAATTTGCATAAAGTTCAATGCAATTTTTTTTTTAGAATGTTATTTTCATGCAGGCAAGCTTGAAAAGTAGCCCCCCAAAAAATAAATATTATTTTTTTCCCTGATATAGCCCTTTCCCCTCTTCTACATGTATTATCAAGATATTTTATGATTGGAATTACAAATTTTGAAAACCGTTTACCAAACTACAGTCTATTGGGGAAAACGAGTATGGTAAAACCGGTCACTCAAAGATTTTTATGTAGTTCTACTACTCCCTCTCTTATACATGTATATTCTTTCTTTTCATTTTTTTGTTGTTGACAATTTACAAAGAGTTCTCCACACTGCATGCAGCACACTGGATACGATTTATTAGTAACAATTTGATTTTTGATGGTAATCATTGTTTACCTACTATGTGTACATGTACATTTTTAAGTTGAAACCATCAATGATGGATGAAAATGATAAAATTGTGATTCTGAGTACAGATCTACACGACCTACGTTTAGGCCCCTGCATCATAAGCAATTTTCTTTTCATGCTTGGAAAGCAGAGTTGAGACCTTCTACATGTATTGAAACAAAGGAAATCACATGACTTTATAGACAGGATAGACAAGATAAGAATCATATAACAGTTCGCATTCAACCTCAGGGACAATATGTGCATTTCTCTGAAATGACTTGATGTCACTTATCAGCAAGGGAATATCAAATTGTATTCATATTGCAAATAACTGTATGTACAACTGTAACTCTATCATCATTCTTTACAGTGTAGTGTACATGTAGGCTTTGCTTATAAATTGAATTCAATGCGCTTCACATTTCTGCATCTTATAACACAGAGCTCCATGAATACAAGTAGGACCTTATACAGTTATCATAGATGTAAAAGAAAGAGTGACTTCTTTTTTTGCAGCCGTTTTAATACAGCGTCATATCTAAACAAGCTTTTAGGTTTTGCATCAATTGTACAAAAACTTTTTGCAGCAGAAACGAGTAGTCCTCTATAGCGCGTTGCTTAAGTCTTTGGTTTAAACTTTAATTATATTAAGGCCTGAAAGAAATCTCTTCACTGTCAATGATGAACACAACTATGGATACGGTAAACACACAGTGTACACTGTATATGTCTGGAGTGCCCATGTCCAAGCACTGTCCCTTTTCTGTGCATACGCACATGAATGTGTAACTGCACAATTCTGTTTGTTTTTTTTTTTTTTTTAAACAGGCTACCAACCGACAAAATATTTGTCTCTTATTATAGCTTGTAGCATTGACAAAACTAGTAAAAACCAGTTGGAGAAATGGGGAATTTCATAATTTTATTCACTATCCTAAAAATCCTTTCAACAACAACAAATCCTGAACTGTGTGTAAAGTGAATAACTGCGCAGATATGGGCACCTTTGTTTTTACAATGTCAAAATGATACCGCCGCCTTTTCTAGTGAAAATGACATTGTTTTTGCAAAAGTTTTGATAACTCTTTTGGCACGCTAACCCTCTGGAATATAAGGAATAAAATGAGAACAAGTGTTAGGAGAATGCGATAGAAAATTCTTGTCAGTGTACAGGTAAGTGAAATGTTAGGTGCACAGATATAGGGCTCCTTTCATACATGTAATAAGGCATGAATACATACCCTGCCATAGAAGGGTAAAAACCATGTGATCTTTCGCAATGGCCTTGTGATGAAAGACATGATGGCAGAGAACCCCTCCAAGCACCCATCCAAGCACCCCTCCACTCACTGCTACGCCCCCTTGATGTGGTCCAAATCAAAACTGGCATTCCCTGCAAGGAGAAGAAAGAAAATACATTCAGATCCGGACTAACAAAGACATACTACTACTAGCCTGTTCAAGCTATAGGCTCTCGTTTGACATGATGCTCAAACGCGCATTTATGGATACAACATGATGTTTCTTTATAACTATAAGACATTCAGACAATAATGACTTTATTGTGAAGTTACACAACGAATGCTGGTACATGTACAAACATGTAGTATGTACTTGGGACAGCATCTACAATGAAGGCCTCCTATTCTTGGCTTCATTTGAGATGGAGATGAAATTTTCAAGATATACATGTAGTCCATAGCACTCGGGTTAGTCATCTACCCAGGGAGATGGAATCCATTCCAACCTACCCAACCTCTGTGTAGTGCTCACAACGCAACCTACATGTACCTGTACCTGTACAATGTATTGAACTGATGGAGAGCTTACCAGTAATGTAAAACAATCTCCAAGACTGTTATTCAGACATGTACACGATGACGTACATGTAGGTCTACAAAGTACAAGTATGTGTTAGTGTACATTGTACCTTACTACAGTACATGTACAGTGTACAGTACATGCGTATATGTAACCATTTACTGATATTAGGGACTTTTAAATGTGCGTGGACTGATACATGTACGTGTGATGTCCATTCAAGGCAGTGCATTAAAGGACGTCGATTGTAGCAATCCATGTTGCCGTTGTGCAAATCTAAAAGTCCCTACTGCTCCATGTAAATGCTTTCAATATGTAAGTACTGTACATGTACATTGTACATGTAGTACTGCAAAATTCAAATTTTACAAGGCGAATGCTACACGCAATAATAATAATAGTAATCACAATAATAACCATCATAATTAGTAATTAATAGTAGAGTCTTGTAGATATACATGAATACATGTAGCACTCATGTCTGTCAAACTTAACACTCTTGGTACTCCATTATTATTACCCCGGCTTTAGCATGGCTGCCATTACAGTGCTCTAGCATTAGTTAGGAAATAATTCCTGCCAGGTACCCATTTATTTACATGAACCTCAAGTCCTCAACAGGCTGGAGCGTGGCAAATGCAAATTAATGCCTTGCCAAAGGATAAGAGTCCTGCGACAAGGAACCTTGTGGTTCACAGTCCGGTGACTTATCCACTAGATCACAACATCTCTACATTTCACACTGTACACTGTACATTGTACATCAGCCTGAGGCCAATAACAAAAACATGAACATTTTTAAATCACATCCCAAAACAGGTAAATATATATTATCCAGTCTCCCCAGAAAAAAAAAGTACACCAGAAAAAAAAAAGTACACAAGGGCAGCTAGCAAACATTTTTTCCTGGGGAGATGATAATGCTAGGAACAACAACAATAATGAAAAGAATAATAATAATAAAACAGATAAATATAATTATATACATGTAAATGTAGAACAATGAACATACACACACTGAAGAGCTGATATATATTACCCAAATAACTTCCAAGTGTAATTACAGCTAATCTACAAGTAGATCGACCTGTGCACATAGACAGGGTAAAATAGGATGTGACCCTCTATGGTGTCTGTACATGTACTGTACGTATCTGTTCCACATAATCTCCTGACACATACTGTATTTGAATGGAAACTGTGAATTATGTAATCACAGTTTGTTTTATCTATTTAATATTAGACCAAGGACAGGATGTGAAATCACTTTAATAATCCAATAACATTCCCCATTGTCTCAATTTACCAACTATAAAACATTGTGAAAGAATGCAGGAAGTACTTAAAAGCAGTACCAACAATAACGCACATGATTTATACATGTACACATGCAATCACACTTTGTAAATCAATTTCCCGTGTTATTTAAAAAAAAATATTTAGACAAATTTAATTTAATTTTGAAGAGAATTTTCACTAAAAATCTGTGTGTACATGTATGTGTTTATAGACAAAGTGAAATACACTCTGCACACATTGTACAACATGGTATCCAATATGATGACAAGAGATGACACTTTACATAATTTACAATGTACATGAACATGTACTATAGAAAAAAAAGAAGAAAAAAAACATTGTGGAAAAATATACAAGCTGATATTAAATGACCAAAACAAAAGAAAGAATGATACATTTTGTGAATTTGACTCAGAAAATAGCATATTAGCTAGTCATGTCCAGCCTTGCGTTTCAGACTTCCATACAATAAGACAATTCTACATACTGTACAAAAACCTGTGTGCACTTGAATTCGCCTTAGGACATCATCAACATTTGACATGAACGCCATAGCCCTCTCAGGCAGGTGCAAGCTATGACATTGGGTCTTATCCCTACAGTTCAGTCTCCGATACATACCAAATCACACACAAATGTTGCATGCATTTCTTCAAGGAGATGCGTTCACTTTCACCATGGACCCAATGATCTGAAACAGATCGACTTGTGCAGATCAGTGAGTTCACAGGAGATAATGTCACAGTAATATTCCTACAGATCTTTTCCTCACATTTGTCACACTGACGATTCTGTTTTATATTAAAGAGTGTACCCATGATGAAGATTTTACTCGTTCATGTATCATTACTTGCTTGCCTGTTTTATCACAAATTAAAACACAGGTATGAAGTCCAATCAACTTCTGCTGACAAGTATATGAGTATATTATGAGTACAATGTATATGACCATTTGCTTTACAAATAAAATTGTAGCTTTATGAGGTACATGTATGAAGACCAATGAACTTTTGCTATTGCACTTCCTTGATTTCTGTATGTTGTAAGTTGAAAATCACACAAGCTAATTTGCTTTCTTCGGTCCTATATATGCAAGGTTCACAGTATTCAACTTCTAAAAATAACCCATGAGGCTATGCCCGCACAGTGCTCCCTTTCATCATAGATGATAGATGTGTAGCTTATCATTACCAAGACAACAAGATCTCGGGTCTCAACTCTGGAGACATACATGTAGCTCAGGATAGTTAGGAGCCTACTAATTTTTAGTAGGCAGAATAATTAAACTCCCAATCTGGACCGACAGTGTTCATATTCACCTGTAAATCAAATGAATGAATAATGCCTTATATTTTTAATATTTGCTCTAGTCAGTTCAAGTCATTTACACTTGTACCCATGTACATGTACTGTACATGTACACTGTACAATGTAGGTAGAAAGAATCAAAGGAGACCTCTGTTCCTTTCGAATCTGGAATACCGGTAATTCATTTCTAATCACCCACAATCTTTTTCCTTTCCCTTCTTCATTGAATTTGGCTACCGTATTGTTTGGGTTCATCTTTTTGCATGAACATGTAAATGATGTAGCCGTCTAAAGTGCACCTAACACTATGAACATGACAGACAAAGAAAGCGGACAAAATATACAGTTCCTCAGGTAGACAAAGGAACATCCCTTCACTGCTATTATGTAAAAAGGTGAATATGCATGTGACACCTGTTCTACACATGTTTACATAATAGCAGTGAAGGGATGTTCCTTTGTCTACCTGAGGAACTGTATATTTTGTCCGCTTTCTTTGTCAGTCATATTCATAGTGTAAGATGCATGTACAATGCACAGTAGATTCAACCTATTGAATCCTACATACCCTGTACTTTCAATACGTACACTACATGTACATAGTGTAGTTACCTTTACTAAGAAAATGGACTACAATTTAGGCACAATGTAATTTAATAGTGTGTGACAACACATTTATAATAACCTTTAAATTCCAGCCTGCTTTGAAATTCATTTAGATTAGTTCATTGGTCGATGGACTGCACTTGGCCAAAATAGCACATGTACAATGTACACAGTACAGTATGTATTTCACTTACAAATCAAACATCTAGCTGTACATTATACATGAGCAATTACTAATTAGGCTATCTTTCTTAAAAGATAACTTTCATGTATATTTTGTACACAAATCAAACTTGAAAAACTGAAGTGGTAAGTTTGCAATAAACCAAATATCAACCAATACTATACTATTGCTCTGTTGCCCATTCATGGAATTGTGAGTTTGTCTAGTCAATGATGTCATTTTATAATAAACACTTAACACTAACATTCCCAAACCTGACCAAAGGAAAAGTGAATGGAAAAGATATTGAGCAAATATTAGACAGAAGTTACAACCCACTTGGTATACATGTACAGGACAGGAACAAAGAAAAACAGGATTTTGACTTCAATTGCCAGTGGGTGTGTTCATAAATGTACAATGCACAAAATAATACCCCCCAAAAAAATAATATGAGAGTATTAAAGGAAGGTTAACAAGTTTGCTAAACATTATTTGTAAAATACATGTAAACTGAGAGATCCTCAATTATTGTCAAAACTTGTATCATTATGAAGAGTTTACAATGTATGCGACTACAGTAGATTATTATCGTAAAGCAGCAAATGGGTAAAAACTGCGAGGCTAAAATTTGGTCTTTAGAAAAACAGACATGTTTGGTATTAAGACACATTCCATCTACATGTAGCTTTCAAAGTTATTCTAAATTCTGAATACAAATGATGGCAAATTTTGTCTTGAAAAATATATTTTCAATAATTGAAAGTAAAGAAGGATTTTTTGTTTCTGCAATTAAAGTTGTTGTCTATAAATAGACCCTCCTAATCCATATTTGACTGAAACAGAACAAAAAACATTTCAACTTTTCTCTTTTGTTGTTGTTTATATTTATTTTGGAGGTCTTCTTTGATTTATAAGCTACACATGTAGGTTATACAAATAAATATACCAGTATTCTATTCCCTCACTTTAAATTTGATTTAAAAAAATACATACCGTACTATTGTAGGGACACATTGAGACAGTTGTTTACCACAATATGGTACACATCCAAGTGTACGCCCTTTAAGGCTGGGTTTGTGTGTGTGCACTTTGACATTAAGGTCACCATGTCAAAGACATAACTAGGGGAACACTGTATATGCAGTAACCATGGTAACATAGATCATAAGAAGCTCAAGCAAGTGTGGGATTGGAAATAGATGGAAGAAAGATACTGTGTACATGTACATGTACATTGTGTAGCTCCACCATAGTACATGTGCACTGTAGAACACATTCTAGAAACTTGTTATAATGACTGTATTTCAGAATGAAACAATGAATTGAAACCTGAAATCATACATCTTGAGATTATAGGTAGAAAAAAAGTGTGTGCACAGAGGGCGGTAACGTTATAAACAATGATAGAAAAAATGATAAATTTGTTTTTATTTTATGCTCATACTGTACCGTACATAACCCACATGTTGTTTTAAGGCACGTTGATTATTACCTACATGTACTAATTGTCCAAATTACATGTATGTCCGTTTATATCATCTTACACCAAAAATGCACTAAAAATGAAAGGCAAGGCCTCTCTCTTTGATAGCATTGAGGTGGCGTTATTTTCTTAATAGGTGACAAGGAAACGGCTCAGGCAGTGGACTAACCCGGTCTGATCATTCTCAAGTTCAAGTTCAAGTTTGAGTTCAAGTTTATTTGTCTTCCAGAAAACACATGTGACAAAATATAATAGAGTATAATCATAACAGTACAATAACAGTACAATGTAGAATAGAGAAAGACGAGGAGACCTTGGTTGAAGCACAGCTTGTTAATACAAGTGCAAGTCCCATTAACATTTCAAAGATATGTTGACAGTCGTATGGATTGCAAATATTGATACTGATCCTGATGGAATCTAATGTTACTTAATGCATACTTTTCCACGCCATCCCAGAGCAAACGTTACTGCTTAATTTTTGTTTAATGTACAGACTTGAAAGCTGCCATCCTATTGCTTTTAGCTAACTGAATTTTATGTGGACATACAATAAGACTTGGAAGTACAATGTAGGTACATGTACACACACTCTGAAGTGAAGGAGTTTGAAATACAATAAACAAATATTTGAACAAACATTTACATGTATATAATGACATTTTATTGCCCTTGGATTGATATAAAAGATCTTATCATACATGTACACCATGTACATTAATGACAAATGTTGAGAAAAGATCATAACAGCAAATACAGGTAGGCCATCCCGAGTGATTCATTCTTGTCAGTGGAGTGCATGCATGTACACTCTTATTAAAGTGGTAAAATAGCCCAAATTTTAGTTCAATATTTAAAAACTTGAGTTAAAGAAATATGTTTTTTTTTTTTTGAGATACAAAAGCTTGTCCTTCTGCTTGATATTGAAATGTGATAATAAACCATGGAGGTTTGTTTTGTTTCATAATGAGACATAATCAAACAAATTGTGCATGCTCCTTGAAGAGGTAGTAAATGTACGTGTATGTGTACAGTACATGTATGAACAAATAATGCCAGAACTTTCCAAGTGGCATTCACCAAGCCACACGCCAAGGTTGAATTATAATAGCACATTGAACTTCTTGATTCAGGAAGTGAATTCATGTGAAGAATGATATTCACTTTCAGAGTTGACAAAAGACTTAAAGAGAAGGTTGAGTTCTGGGAAGAGGTAACAAATAATTTGTGAGCGTTATCATTGTTATTATGCAAGGGTGGAAGAACATCAGATTAAACATGTTCCCTGAAAAGCATGGCTCTTCAAATGCCTTCATATTTTAAATATGACATTACACATCGTAAAAATCCGGGGTAGGTTTTTTACGCCATGTGCTCGTGTAGTCCCATATACATCATTCTGTGTACAGTTTTTGTAACTTTGCCAAGATTTGGCAAAATTTCTTATTATTTTGATGATTCCAGAACCTTGCAATACACACAAATACTTATACTAGATGATCAACCTTTTCTGATAGATTCCACACAGTTTCTTTCACAATGCAATCGCATGACCAGAACTCAACTTCATCTTTAACGCTTCAAGTCTTTCGTCTTCTTGTGCATGGCTGATCGTCAACGAAACGGGGATAAGTCTTTTGTCAACTATGCTTGTTGCTACGGCTGGCAGCCAGTAAAAACAAATTTGTTCAAAGGTAAAGACCAGTTTTGGAAACGCCCCCCTCTCAAAAAATGAGATGGAAGCTCTTATTACCAATCATGTGAAAGAATATGTTTTGACTAATACATGATAACAATTTTGCCGGGAAACCGCCTACTAATTGATATATTTGGTAACTTAGTTATCTAATTTATTGGGACCAAATATATAATACGCACGTGTGCGTAGTCCCATCTTTCTGTGTACAGTGCTTGTAAACTTACCAAGACTGGGTCCAATTTCTTATCATTTTGATGATTCCAGAACCTTGCAGTACACACCAATTTATGCTACATGTAGATGATCAACCTTTTCTGATCGATTCCACAACGTTTCTTTCACAATGCAATTGCATGACCAAAATTGGTCTTTATCTTTGATCAAATTATGGAAATGCAAGCATTACTTTTTAAAACAAACAGAACTTCGCTATTCCTGGCTAATTTTTCCTGATTGAGGTGTCATATCAAAGGGCAGAAAATGAACTTTTTAGAAATGTGATTTTCTCTTTGAAATTCAGGTACCGCCCTAAACATGACTTTTTGGTACCCTCTCATCAAATTGTTTTAAATCACTCATGCATGAAATATGCATCATACATGTATGAGTTGCATCAACTGAAAGGGGAGGATCTAAGCTTTACATATAGTCTAGACCCTACATGTACATGTACATGTATGTGTCATTTGTTAATTATAATTGTGATTAAGTTATGATAAAACATTGATAATTCTCAGTTTCGTTTTTTCTGGGACGCACTGTATAAATAATTCATAAAATAGTGTATAGCAAAAATAGTCAACTGTGACTGATTGCCAAACAAAATCAAATAAAGGAAGAATAAGGAAAGAAAGATAAAGACAAAAAATATTTGTACTTGGTACTTGGTTGGGTAATCCCTTTGGCAGCTCATGAGGCGAGTAACGTACAACTACAAGGAGTGTCATGAATTGCTGGAATGATGTGGACAAAGCACCTGTAGATCTAATTATGGTCGTTATGGTCGTTATTTTCCTACTAAAAGCCATGTTCAAGCCTTTCCGTCTTTGTGAGGAAAGTTCTAAATTAGTATTGTCTTTCAAATGCCGTTGGAATTTAACCTTCTTTTGTTTTTTTTGGCTGCAAATATGGATATGAATTACATGTGCATCGCACAATATAGACACGGCTGTTGCAGCGCGGCATCTCTCGCTCCAGACCACCAGCACCACACACCAGACCACTCATCTACCATTACAGCCTACAGGATAGCATCCCCATCGCATCGGGCATTGCGCTCCTCGGCTTCCGATCGTCTAGGCTACAAAAGTCTACAATCATCATCACAAATCACATCATTATTCACAACAAAATACAATTTACGAGTCAATGTAAGTCCACGTTTAAGAATACAAATACTCAGATTGTTACTCACCTTATAATTTAAAAACAATTCCCAGTGTTTAGAAGAACGCAATGAGAGACACAAGACTTTAGTTTAGCATCTTCCTAGATTCTTCCGAATTATTAGAATGTGCTAGATCACAGCTAACTGTGTTTTGTATTTACTATACGATACCAACGTACGTACGTGCACGTGCAATCCCATATGGGAAGTTCAGGTGCTAAAGTAAACCAATGTTAATTCATTATGTCTTCCTGAAGTTAGCTTTAACAATTTGTGAAGGCCTATGTAGGCCCGGGCTAGGCCTATATAGGCCTACATAGGAAAATCGCATCAGCTTTGAGAGCGGCTCTTCCAAAGTGCCCCGGAATTATTCTCCTTCTTTTCTTTTCCTTCTTTTTCTTCTATCTTCTTCTATCTTCTTCTATCTTCTTCTATCTTCTTCTATCTTCTTCTTCTTCTTCTTCTTCTTCTTCTTCTTCTTCTTCCGTCTTCTTCTTCTTCTTCTTCTTCTTCTTCTTCTTATCCCTATTCTTCTTCTATATGTAATTTGAAATTTCGCCTAATAAAAAGAGCTGATTTTTTGGAAATATTATTGCACGCTCTTTTATCATTTTTCATCATTACTGGACAAACTACCGTATAGTTAATTTAATTCTTCTAAAAATTGATATCTAAAGAATGGCTGCATCGTCTAATAAAGAAGCAGGTTCATAAGTCGAATTGTATTTGATATGAGTTTGTAAGTTTATTATACTCATGATATACATTATGCTTGATTATATAAAACTAAATTGATATTACATTTAATTTATCCAATCATTTGATTTTATATGTGTTCTAATTATGACTGTGTCGGGGCCGGGGCCAGCATCAAATCATCACACACCTGCATGGGAAATCATCAATCTCAAGATTTACAATTTCTATTGACATTCAGACTCTGTTTGCAACTTATAAGAAATTATGTCCTGGAAAAGTACCCCCCCCCCCCCCTCCCCTCCAATCCCTCCACCATCCTCTCCACCATCGTTTAGCCCAATTTTGGATCCGCGTTGGTTCTTCCATAATTCACACAAAATAAAAGTATAGGTGTGATCTGATCTGAATTAAAACAAATGCTGTACTCCCTCCGGTTGGGACTCGAACCCACAATCCCCGGTTTACGAGACCAATGCCTTATACAGTAGGCCATGGAGGCACACATGCCTCCATGATTACCGATAATTGTCATAGATTGTGTTCTCTAAATTCCCGGGCTTTAAACTTCCCTATAAACATGATAATTTGTGGCATAAGTACTTAGAAAATTACAGATGTATAGTTATAAAAAATATATATTGTTTGACATGTCACACTAAGTAAAAATGGCTGCATCATATCATGAAGGCCAAGGGTATGGAAATATATATCAAATGTTTTGGTATAAATTGTTTGAGTTGGTTACATTAATTTTAAATGAAATAATTAAATGAAATTGTGTTACTTTTATTGTAAAATTGTGCTATAATAATGACATAATTATCCCATCATACCTTAAACATATACCATCACCATACCACGGCATAAATCTACAATTAACACGTCTACATTTAAATTATTTGATTCTTGATTGATAGGTCCTTGGATAACTAATCAGATATAACAACACCAATCTGAAAATGCAAAAGATTCGCAAAGCATCTTAAAGCGATATAAAATATTCTCATGCTTATATAAAATTATTCGGCGACCATAAAATCTGCATACTATAGGGATATATACTTTGTATGTAATACAATACTGTAATAACTGTTAATCAACTAATGGGTACATCATTATTTTCACACTTCAGAAATCGACGATTAGTATTCAACATAATATTCTTATCATACTCTCAAAAAACGTCATGAAGTATAGTAGCGTTGGCTTCATATTAGCATTATGCACATTTTGTATTATTTCTTTTTTTGTTAAAATGCAAACATACTTTTAATTATTGATTGATTTGAGGGGAGAGCATATTTACAAACAATGACACTTTCTGCGATTGCAGAGTAATAGAAGAGTTACTTAAAAGTAAACTGTAACAAAATATAAAAACGCGACAAACATATATAACCAAACAAAAGAACAAACACATTTAAGTAAGAGAGGCATATATAGAAAGCGGATGTAAAAAAGAGTGGTTGCAAACATGCAATGGGCTTAAAACTTATTATGAACATAATTCTAAAAATATCAAGTAAAATGATGCTTAGTTTAACCAATTCTAAATCCACTGTGTTGCCTAAACTTGTGTAATGATATATTACACTGCACATAACCTACATGGTTCTATGTATAGCATATACATATAAATACTGGGTAGTACCAAAAATCATACAAGTAAACTCATTACGAGAACGATATTTTTTTTTTACTCCTCGAGTCTTTATGTGGGAATGTGGACTAGTTTATGTTTTATGTAGATCGCGGACTTGTCCGATTATGCAAATTAGTTCGCTACGCGTGTTGCACATGATTTTGCGGATGAATGATTTATTGTGTGATACGCCGCCGACGTTAATGTGTTAACATACATGTTAGTATTGAATCACATTCATGTCACGTTCAATTGCGGAGAGGACGTTGTTGCTGTGCCTGTAGCTGTGTATTACAGAGTCACGCGGTTTCCTTGTTTTAGCGAGGGTTTTGGTTCAACTGTTTGGCAGTATTTTCGAGGGCACAGATGACTTGCATGTTGCAGTTTCTGTTGCTGAGCTGAGCTGAGCCGAGTTGATTGCTGGTAGCTTCTTGGTGTCTCCCTTTTCCCCTTCACTTCCTTCTCCACTGTAGTTGAGAGCTTCAGTGGTTTATTGCTGAAGACTTTGGGGTTTTTTCCCGTTTTCTGCGTGCATGAATCACCGAGAATCAACGGTGAATGAATAAAGCACCGGTTACACTAACACACGTTTCCCGAGTTTCATTTATCGTCTCACACGTACTACGACAAATTGGCGACGAGGATGGGATGAAGTCAGCGCAGACAATGAGGGAAACCCCACGGTATTGGATGAGCAACCCCACTGCGTGATCCGAGAGGACCGGCCTAGACGATCTTCGCAGATAACCGAGCTTGCAGACAGCTCGGGTAGATAATCTTTGGTGGTGACTTACTGAGCATAGAACTTAGAACTTATGATTACTGCTCGGATAGATGGAAGAGCGGTATTGAGAATGAACTATCCATGAGGACCAAAGACTGATAGAGACTGAATTGACTGGAACTGAGAATGTTTTTTTTTTTTTTGGTTACCAACCAACCAGGGTAACAAGGATTTGTTGTAAGTCACAAGTGTTCAGTATTTAATACTGTAGATTCAGTTATATCTATTCAGTACATGTTTTGATAGTAGAGTAAGTTGTAACTTACCTGTTTTTCCCCTACTATACTTGTTACAGCCTTTGTAACGATGGCTGAAACAGTGACAGAGATGTTGGAGACCCTGACTAGTGTTCTTCAAGGACTGAATGTGCAGAAGGCGCCACCGCCAGTGAAGTTGAGCAAGTTCAAGGGTTCACCACAGGTAGCTGGTGATTTGTCCCTGCAGGAGTGGCTGGAGAACTTTGACAGTTATTGTCGACACTACCAGCTTAAAGATGCTGCAAAGGCCCAGTCCTTAGTGGATCATTTGGGAGGAGTGGCCAAGGAGGAAGTTTTGTGCAGGGAGGAGAGAATCCTCAAGGACTTTGACCAGCTTGTTGCTGTGCTGCGATCATTGTTTGGTGCAGTGGACACTGTTCAGTCATTAACGGCTGAATTCCATAGTAGGAGGCAGCATGGTGGTGAGACACTCGCCGATTATAGTAGGATTTTAATGCGAATCTACACGAGGATGGAGAAAGCTGCATCGAGCAGTGATGAGAAGCAAGCTTTGACTCAACTTAGAGACACATCCTTGAAGGAGAGATTTGTCACAGGTAGCAGCCAGGTGTGGATGCAACGGGAGCTGCGTAGAATGGAGCTGGCAGCGAAGGGCAAGACCTTCTTACAGTTGAGGGAGGATGTGCTGGAATTCTTCAGGGGTCAAGAGACCAAGGCGATTCCAGTTAAGGAAGTGAGTAGCTCTGTCGATGTTCATGTGGCAACTACCAAGAATGCAGATGCTGAGTGGAAGGGTGAGATGAATTCCCTTAAGGAAGATGTGGCATCACTCAGAAGGTGTGTGGAAGCCTTGGTGGATAGCAAGGTGAATGCTGGAAGAGCTCCACAGAAGAAGAATCGATGTTTCAACTGTGGTAAGACAGGGCACATGAGGAATGAGTGCGAGGAGGAGACGTTGTGTTTCACCTGTAAAGGGCGAGGACACATTAGCCGGCAGTGTCCACAGAAGTTGCAGTCGATTACCCAGCCTCCTTCCCCAACGATGGCATCTCCTCAGCCTGGAGCAAAGAGAGGGACGATGGACACACGTCATCAGGTTCCATCAGAGTTTGCTAAGCGCTTTGTGGCACCATGTCCGAAAGGAACAGTCCATATCGCGGGATTAGATATTGGATGTATTTTTGATTCTGGAGCAGAGGCTTCCATTATTCCAGCATCAGTGTACCATCGATGTTTGAAGGAGAGGCTGGGAGGACCTCAGCAGGAGCCAGGAGTTTTTCTCAATGTTGTAGGCGTTGGTGAAATTGAAGTGCCTATAGAGGGTTTTGTTGAAGTTCCCATCAAGGTCAGAGGGCAGTCACTACAAGGAGGATTCCTGGTAGTAGTTGACAGAGAATGCAGTGGCACAGCATCGGAGTATCCTATTCTACTAGGTTGTAACATTTTGCAGAATTTGGATGGATATGACATCGAATTTGGTTTTCGATCTAAGGCACCCACAACCATGGAGAGCAACGGTTGCCCATCACCAGTGAGAACAGGGAGATTAGAGGTATTCCCTCCTTATACAGTTAGAAGGGTGATGTGCCATGTGGAGAGGAACACCATTACGCCAGGAGCTGAGATCTTGGTTAGAGAGTCAGATGAGGAGCCGAGTTCGACGCTGAGTGCAGTTAAAGGTTGTCAGCAGTTGAAGGGTGATGTTGTTGAATTGTTTATGTCCAACACATCTGGACAAGAGGTTCACCTACCGCCTGACACCCGTGTTGCTGAAGCTCTGGCTGTGAAAAGAACAGGACAACTCTACTTAGATCTGCACGATGAACAGTTAAGAGTATCAATGTGTGATGTCGTGATAGAGGGAGTCGACTCACCAGTGAGGATGTCTCCGGAGCCAGTAGAGGCTGTTTCCTGTCTTCCGCCAGGTGTGAAGTTGGAAGGTCTAACAGAGGATCAAACAGAGAAAGTGAGAGAACTTCTTCAGAAGCATGCTGATGTTTTCTCTGCAGGTGCATTTGATCTTGGAGAGTGCAATGTGGTACCTCATCACATTCAGCTGGTAGATGGACCAACAGTTAGACTTCCATACAGGCGTATCCCTCCAGCTTTGATTCCTGAGGTTAAGCAGATGTTGCAAGAGATGGTGGAACGGGGGATAATTCGCCCATCCAAGAGCCCGTTCGCCAGTCCGATTGTCTTGGTGAAGAAAAAGAATGGATCTTTGAGACTATGTATAGATTATAGGAAGGTCAATGCTCGCACGGTGAAGGATTCTTTTCCGTTGCCCAGAATAGAGGAGACCCTGGATGCACTTCGAGATGCGAAGTACTTCTCAACACTAGATCTGGCACATGGATATTTTCAAGTCGTGATGGACCCATCCTCCATCGATGTGACTGCCTTCAGAGTGCCTTGGGGGTTGTATGAGTTCACTCGGATGCCGCAGGGACTAGTCAACAGTCCTGGCACGTTCCAGAGGACAATGGAGTACATCCTAGGAGATCTCAACTTGAGTCAGATTGTCTTGTACTTGGATGACATCTTGGTGTATTCTGCAACATTTGAAGAGCACTTGATGAGGCTTGAGGTAGTGCTGACTAGACTTGCAGAGAATGGATTGAAGGTACAAGGCAAGAAGTGTCATTTTGTTCAACAAGAAGTTAACTACCTAGGACATGTAGTGAGTGAAGATGGAGTTAGTGTTGACCAAGGCAAGGTAGAGAAAATTCAGACGTGGCCGCGATGATTCTCTTGTAAAATCACTGAAATCAAATATTATAATCATTAACTGGAATGACATAATTAAATCTAAACATCAAATCAGCTGTAAGAATCTCAAACAGTAATATAAATCTAGCAATCAGAGCATCATACTTGCATCAGACAAACAAGAATACATGTATTTATCTGTAAGTATATTCATAATACGATGAAACAAACACCAAATTGTCCCATAACATCAATATACATATAAATTGTTAAACACACTGCAATATTAGACTGAGTAAAGTTACACAAAGTCTGTTGCAAACTTTACCAGAATATCATTAAAACGTACCCAGAATGGGAGAGAAGTGAGTTCGTTCCTGGGGTTGGCTTCCTATTACCGTCGGTTCATTGATGGGTTTTCTCGAATAGCTGGCCCTTTGCACCAAGTTGCTGCAAAAGGGAAAGGAAGCAAGACTGAGTTTGTGTGGGGAACAACACAAGAAGAGGCCTTCGAGATTTTGAAGTCGAAGCTTACAAGTACACCAGTTTTAGCGTATCCGAAGTTCGATGAGGAGTTCATTCTGGAAGTGGATGCATCCAAGAAGGGACTCGGTGCTTGCTTGATGCAGAAAGGAGATGATGGTAGGGTACACCCTATTTCTTTTGCCAGTAGAAGTCTGCGAGGTTCAGAGAAGAACTACCCTGATTTCAGTAGCTTTAAGATTGAACTGCTTGCTCTGAAATGGGCAGTTACTGAGAAATTTGCACCCTACCTCATGGGAGCACATTGCATAGTATTAACAGATCACAACCCGCTGAAGTATCTGTCTACAGCAAAGTTGGGAGCTACAGAGTTCCGATGGGTTGCCCAGCTGGCACCGTTTGATTTGGAAGTCAGATACAGAACAGGCAAGAGTAACAAGAGTGCGGATGCATTGAGTAGGAGACCAGCTGACATGCTCCAAGAAGAAGTTGCTGCAGTGATTGATGAGGTGCTGGAGTCAACAGAGTTTCCTCATGACAAGCAGCCTACATCACATGATGACTTCAACATTGCTATTCGAAGGGTCACGAACGAGAAGGTTTCGAATGTTTTGCCTTCATATAGTTATGAAGAATTAGCCAAACTGCAGGATGAGGATGACGACTTGAAGGAAATACGTCACCTGAAGGAAGCGAGAATTCCTGGATCAGAGCCAGGTGCCAAAGTGACAGATTTGCATGGATGGCTACGAGAGTATGCAAGCTTCGAGATGTACCATGATGTGCTGTATCGAGAAGTAGAAGACCCAGTGTTGGGCAAGATTCATCAGTTGCTGGTACCTAGGGTGTTGAGAGAGTCAATGCTAGAGATGACGCATGACAAATGGGGTCATCAGGGAGTTGACAGGACCCTGAACTTGTTACGAGAACGATGTTATTGGCCTGGAATGACAAGAGAAGCAAGGAGGTACATCAAGAAGTGCTTTAGATGCATCACTTCAAAGTTGCCTACACCTACGGTTCGCCCTCCACAACGGCATTTGATTGCATTTAGACCTTTGGAGATTGTAGCTGTGGACTTCTTGAAGCTTGATAGAGGAAGAGGAGGATTTGAAGATGTATTGGTGCTCACCGATGTGTTCAGCAAGTTTTGTCAAGCCATCCCATGCAAGGATCAAACTGCTGTGACGGTAGCAAAGGTGTTACGAGATGCTTGGTTCACACGGTACGGCATACCGTCAAGAATTCACTCGGATCAAGGACGGTCATTCGAGTGCACCCTTGTGGCTGAGCTTTGTAAGCTGTATAACATACAAAAGTCACGGACGACAGCATACCATCCGGCTGGAAATGGCCAGTGTGAACGGTTCAACAAGACGCTGTGTGGATTGCTGAGATCGCTGGATCCTAGAGATAGGAATAGATGGCCTGAGTTAATCCAGCATGTGGTATATGTGTACAATTCTACACCGCACAGGATAACGAGAGTGACTCCACATTTTCTAATGTTCGGTCGCAGACCTACGTTGCCAGTGGATCATTTGATAAACAGTCTCCATTCTGATTGTACGGATGATTACGCTCAAGCACAGCAGAGATTGATGGAGAGAGCCTACAAGATTGTTTGTGATAGACAGAGAGAAGCAGCAAAGAAAGAGGAAGAGAGACAGGCCAAAGGAAGAGGTGATTTGTCTACCCTGGAAGTTGGAGAGAGAGTGTTGCTCAAGAACGAGGCATTTACAGGGAGGCACAAATTACACGACAAGTTTGACGAGAAACCCTTCATCATTTTAGCCAAGAACGAGGAGGGTGATTTATATAACATTCAACCTGCCCTTGGAGGGGTTACCAAGTGGGTAAATAGACGCAGAATTATTGCAGATCCTCGTCAGGAAAATGATGGCCTTGATGGTATTTTACCCTACCCAGATGTAGCAGAGCTTGGGCGTGGTATTAACATTGGAAATGACGTTATCCATCAAAGTAGTGATGATGACGATGATGACGACGACGACGATGAGGAGGATGATCATGAGAACGGTTACACTCTTTCATGGAAGGAGTTACCTCATCACGTTATTGATGCAGGTGTGACCGAGCCCAGACGGTCAAGTAGAATTAACAAAGGAGTGAATCCCAATCCTGGTCGACTGCCGATGTCGGCGATCACCGGATTACCCCCCTGATGGAGTTAAGTGATGTGCGCATCGAAAGCGGCGAAGAGGAACCGTTTAGTTGCATCAGTTGGGAAGGGATATATATATATTTTCGACAATTTTTTAGATAGAGTATTTCAGCATGAAATAAGCGGGGAAGATTGCCTGGATATTCATGATTTTCTTTGTTTTTGTTCTAAAAAAAAAAGAAAAGAGGGAAAAGAATAGGCTACAAACAGAATTTGTTTAGGAACTTGTATTTGAAGGAGAATTATAAGTGGCATAAATATATGTTATGTATAACAAGGCTTCAACAGTTTTTGATAAGGCAAGCTAAATGATGTTGACTTATTTTTATGTAAATAGTTCAGATTGGCTTGTTATGCAGGAAATAAGGTTTATATTTTCGTCATTGGAGCCAGATTAGTATGCAGTGATCTCATTTGATAGTACTCATTGGAGATTTGTATACTATAGTTGGTATACAGTAGTGAGGTGTATAGAAAGGATTTTTTTTTAAATCATACTGTTGTACATTATGATTATTATATTTGATGTTGAAGAAAGAAAAAAAAAGAAATTGTGTATAGTCTATAGGATAATGTTCTTTTTGTGTTACAGAAAAGATATTACAGTATAATGGTCTATAGGTTCTTTTTCAATTGAAGTTTGATAGAATGTTTATCGATGAGTAATTTTATGTTACATAGGTACACATTGGCGCTTTCGGGACGAAAGCTGTTTAAGCGGGGAAACTGTGGGAATGTGGACTAGTTTATGTTTTATGTAGATCGCGGACTTGTCCGATTATGCAAATTAGTTCGCTACGCGTGTTGCACATGATTTTGCGGATGAATGATTTATTGTGTGATACGCCGCCGACGTTAATGTGTTAACATACATGTTAGTATTGAATCACATTCATGTCACGTTCAATTGCGGAGAGGACGTTGTTGCTGTGCCTGTAGCTGTGTATTACAGAGTCACGCGGTTTCCTTGTTTTAGCGAGGGTTTTGGTTCAACTGTTTGGCAGTATTTTCGAGGGCACAGATGACTTGCATGTTGCAGTTTCTGTTGCTGAGCTGAGCTGAGCCGAGTTGATTGCTGGTAGCTTCTTGGTGTCTCCCTTTTCCCCTTCACTTCCTTCTCCACTGTAGTTGAGAGCTCAGTGGTTTATTGCTGAAGACTTTGGGGTTTTTTCCCGTTTTCTGCGTGCATGAATCACCGAGAATCAACGGTGAATGAATAAAGCACCGGTTACACTAACACACGTTTCCCGAGTTTCATTTATCGTCTCACACGTACTACGACATTTATAATAAGCAATATAGTCGATTCAAATCAAGTAAATGTTACATTAAATTAAATTCTGGATAGGTTATATGAATGCATATTGAAATAATAATTATTTGCTGATTGATTGATTATTGACTTTTATTTACCGAGCTTCAACATACAATACACAAGAATAACAGATCAACGTTATAGAGGCCGCTACTTCGAGTAAAATACCTCACACTAATCCTAAACTAACTCAGTACACAAATGGCAGATATCCTGTACCATGTTTATATATATTTGATGAAGAAGAAAAAAAGCTTCATGTAAACGTCCGAAAATTTGGCGTCTGAAGTTTATGACGCACTTTTCAAAGTCCATGGAAATTTATTCTTGTAATTTGTATTTCATGATTATTTCTATAATTTATGTTTGATAATTGATTTCCATTATGTGCACATAGCTCTACATTTTGTTCGTCTGGATTATGTCCCATTATAATGGAATAAATGTGACCCCCCACATTACTTCAACAATCTACCAAATTACTATGAGACATAATATATTGAACATTATCCACTTAATTTTGAGAAAAAAAATGACTCATTCTCCTATTCATTCTCAGAATCATTATCATCCCAGTACGACATGTAAGCCCACATGCACCTGGTCTACAAGTTTTGTTATTTCAGATCCATTCAAATGCAGATCCAAAGATTAAGAAAAAAAAATCGGCAATATTTCATTCTTGAATATTATCGATTGTTTGGAAAGTGGAAACAAAATAGCTTGCCACATATTGACGCTAGATGATGTATATCTTTGCCGTACACGTTCATAATAAAAAACATCCGTACATTAACAAGTCATCAAACTATACCTTATTTCATTTTCTTTTCTCTTTTTACTATTTTCATGATTGTTTTGATTGCATACTTTTGTCATATTGATTTTGTCATGTTTTTGTTGCGAGGACAAAGATTTGCATTTTTCCAGTGATCTTGTAATCATGATTAAATATATTTGAATAAATGAATGAGTAAGAAATACACCATCGGAGAAATCTCCTTGTTTGAGTGTATCCAACATTGCACCCTATATTACAAAATTATAATTACTGAATGTGTATATTTTATTTTTTCACTCAGAGAGTTGGACATGCCCTAAGTATAATAATAAGATAATTCTGGTAGTAAGTCCACTTTCTAAAGTTCATACGCAAAGTTTTCATAGAGAGTTTCCCCGTCTGTTGTCTTAGCCTGTACTTGTTGTGTTCCCCCATCTTCACTCGCATTTCTTTCTTCTCTGTGTGTTTGCGATGGACACGCTGTGACACCAGCTTCGATCTCGGTTAGCTCATACACGCTCTCTACGGCGGCAGGGCGTGCAGTGCAATCCAAGTTCCCGTATGTATGCTCGTCAGCGCAAGGCAACTGTTCGTAATCGTTGGTTTGTATATACCCATTGATCAGCATATGGATTAATGTATACTCCTCCTGTAATTAGAATAACATATTATAAAATGCCTGTCAAGATTTCGCTATATGCTCGAACGAAGTGTTTAAAAGTAGTCACCTCTCCCTGAATGTTAACATGTGTTTTCTTTAACGATATTTGCTCTGATAATATAGGAATTATAAGACAGATATCCCATAAGGTTCATGAAGATACGTCCAACATACAATTAAACAAAAGATGTTATAAAGTAAGTGCATATGAAATTGAAAGTATAATATAGGAACTAGAGTAGGAAAGAGAGGAAGAAGAAAAAAGATTAAAAAACCTGCCTACATGAAACAGATTGCTTGGTTTATTATACACAATACAAATACTTAAATCATGACATTTCCTTGGACTTTCAAAGTTTGTATACAAATTAATCATAATTGTATCCCAAACGTAATAAGAATTGGATATAGTTAAATTTAAAACTTCTTTTTTTCGAATTTCAAAACAAAAATACAAAAATAATCCAAAAGTGATTAATGCTCCAATTCATAATTATGGCTAATCACAAGATTAAATTAAAAACTTCTGTTTTTGAATAATAAACCAAAGTGATCTTTAATTCCATGAGTAATACTCTCATTCATATTTACCTGGTTTCTGTACGCAACTGGTTAACAGTACTATAACGTTTGAGCAAATAAATGCCATGTCTATATAAGATACTTTACCTCGGTTTGAACGAAGTGCATCCTATCATTCCGCATCATCTTCACCGTTTGGAAGACATTGACAGCATCG